>LNAC01000933.1:101949-121516 GCA_002007465.1 Ailurus styani
ACACGGGCCTCCGGCTCCGAGCCGCGCGGACGGCGCCCTAGGACCCCGCGGAGGAGGCTGCAGGGGGCGGTTCTGACCGGCACGCGCCCTCCCCGGCGACGGGCCGCGCCGCTCCGTGGCCGAGATCGCCCCCGCGCGGAGGGCGGGGTGACCGGACGGCCCCGGCGCGGCTGGCCGTTTCTCCCTGTTTGGAGGCCGCGCCCGTCGCTCTCCTTCAGGGCGTGGGGCTGAGGAGCCGCCGCTGGGCTCCGGGCGGCCCGACGGTCGCGCTGACGGACACACGGAACCTGCCGCGGAAACACGCGCTCCTTCGGAAGAGGGTTTGATGCCGACGCCGACGCCCGGCAGAGCGGAAGCCACGTTCAAAGGTCCTAAGACCCCTTGGAAAGACTCACGAAGAAACCAAGGAAGACCGAGGCGAGCGGCTCTGTCAGTGTCTTCACCAGGCAAAGCGGACTCGGCGTTCCCCCGAGAACACGGACGGACAGTTCAACATAAATCCTAAGTCTGTTCCGCTTTTTCACCAAAGAGGAAGCATATTGGATAAAACTAAAGAACAACACGAGGGCCGTTCACAAATGAAATAGTGCTGATTTTATTCTTTTCGTTTTCAGTGTGTTTGTTTTTAAACCAGTTCCCATCTGTACACTTGAAGAAAATCAGCAGCAGGGAGGCCAGCGTGGGCCCACGGCCTGGAGGCCTGCCGGGCAGCTCCACCGACCCGCGCCGCACCGGACGGGCGCCTGTCAGCCCCAGGGGCGCACGTCACCTGAGCACGGTAAGGAGCTAAGACACACGGCAGTGACACAGAACACACTCCGCCAGGCTTTGCCGCGTTGCAAGGTGACAACACTTGGTGAGCGGCGCTCGGGGGCTGGCGTCTCAGGCACTGACTATACGCCACGCCAGGCCACGAGCTTTCCTTGGGAAAAGGGAAAAAACACAGCTTTTCCTCAAATAGAAGTATCATAGGGAAGAGCCACAAGGATTTTATTCATTGTTTAATCTTCCGGCGGCAAGAGTTCTTTGAAGCAGAATCTAAAAATAAAAATGACAAAGCAATTTGTTAGAAGTCTCCCTGGGTCAAGAAGAATTTCAAAATTTTGAAACAGTGCCACTGAATTAATCTCATTTCTGGTAAAAAAGACAATTAAGGTACACAATGATTTAAATTACGAAGGTAAAGAAACTCCAGACAGATCACGTGAGGCTGGACCATGATCGCTGTGCCCCGTGCGCATGAGGAACGGGAACCGAAGGCCCCGCGAGGGATGAAGCTTCTCCACGCTTCCTGCCCAGGACACATCCGAGACACGCCTCTGCTCACGACCGTCCTTCTGAGGCTACAGATGACGGCTGGCAGGAAGATGGAAGCGCACTCAGCCGAATGCTCCAGGTTCTGCCGTGTTACTCTATGGTCCTTGTGTGCAACGTGTTATTGTGAGACACAGAAGCACTTTTGTTACCTGGAGGCGCCCCGCCTAGTCTTTGCTGGATCATTTCTAAATGATGAATATATTCCGTCAAGGAACGTTCAGGATCTTGAGAAGCAGTCAGGGATCTTTCTGATCTTGCATTCGGGGATGGAGTGGATCTTCAAACAAACAAACACACACACCAAGAAACAGAGAGTGAAAGTCAACAGATGGAACAAATGGCGAACGCAGCCAGCACTCAGATAGGCAGTGGGGGACAGGGGAGCCAGATGGTCGTTTCCTTCAGACCCTTTCCTTACTGCAAAATAGGAGAGCAAAGTGTGTGTATTTGTGTGTTTGCACGCACACGGTATCTCTACGCCGACCGTGACTCTCGAGCTCATGACTGTGAGACCAGGAGTTGCACACACCATCGACAGGGCCAGCAGGTGCCCCAAAATGAAGGCATTTTTTGAAAAGTGCTGTGTAATACTTCAAATACCAACTTCCTGGGGGCGCCTGGGTGGCTCACAGTTGGTGAAGCCTCTGCTTTCAGCTCAGGTCATGATCCCAGGGTCCTGGGATTGAGCCCCACATTGAGCTCTCTGCTCAGTGGGGAGACTGCTTCTCCCTCTGCCCCGGCCCCCTGCTCATGCTCTATCACTCAAATAAATAAAATCTTTAAAAACAAATAAAACCCAACTTCTATAAAATGTCTCAGACTTAAAATGAATAAAAATTATTGTATATTATTTTATTAATTAAAAAGATTTATTTATTTTTAAAGATTTTATTTATTTATTTGACAGAGACACAGCGAGAGGGAACACAAGCAGGGGGAGTGGGAGAGGGAGAAGCAGGCTCCCGCTGAGCAGGGAGCCTGATGCGGGGGCTTGATCCCAGGATCCTGGGATCGTGACCTGAGCCAAAGGCAGACACTCAACGACCGAGCCACCCCGGCGCCCCAAGGTTTATTGAGAGAGAGAGAGAGAGAGAGTGGGCGCGCATGAGGGCAGGCACACCAGGCAAGGAGGGCCAGAGGGAGAGGGAGAATCTCAGGCAGACTCCATGGGGAGCGTGGATTCTGACACAGAGCTCGATCCCGTGACCTCGAGATCGTGACCTGAGCTGAAATCAAGAGTCGGACGATTCACCTGACTAAGCCACCCAGGTGCCCCAGAATATGTTACTTTATTCACGGAAAATTTTTTTCATTCATAAAATGTTCAAGTATAAACATGTTACCCCAACTGGATTACGCAGCCCTGTCCCCTCAGCAACCCGCCCCCGGTGCCCTGAGGGCGACCCAACTACCCACTGACCTTTCCCTGATCAACCCAAACTGTGCCCCCTTCGCTCGGGGCACGACCCGCCCAGGCCAGTCTCTGCGCAGCACCTCCCTCCTGGTCCTCAGCTTTGCGACCCTCACGTCCCTTCGGGGCAGGCACGGGTCTTACTCACCCTCGCACCGTCCACACACAACAGGCCGTGGCTGGCTTGGGCTCTCTCCGTAACCGTCACCGACCCAGACCCCAGCGCGCTGCGGCCACCGGACCGAGCGCCTCCGCCTCCCCACACAGAGCTGGGCCTCCGGGCGCCCCGACTCCGGCGCACTCCCTGCCTTGCCTGAGGCCAGCCCGAAGCCAGAACTTCCCAGATACGTCTCCCTGCGGAACCCTGCGCGGGGGTGGGACGTGACCAGCGCAGGGGATCGGGAGCCGGCCGCACGCTGGGCTGGAGCGTGCCTCCCGTCTGTCCCGTCGGGACGGCCGCACCAGAGACGCGCCGCATGCCCAGAGAGGCCCTGTCAACGGGGGGCCAGGGCTGGGGCGCACACGCCGGTGCGCCCTCCCCGTGCGCGGAGCACGCTTTGGAAAGCACGCGCACAGAAACAGAAGACTCTGCACGCGGGGACCCACAGCCACATTCACGACCTGGCCTTGGCTACGTGACACATCTTGGAAAGAGCACGGCTGGAAGCAGGGGACACAGGACACGTGAGCAGAGTCCCTCACCCTGGTGCCCAAGGACATTCATGCAGTTCGCTCCGCAGAAATGAAACCCCAGGCCTGCCCTGCACGGTGACACCCGGAGGAGAAGCCGCGGCCGCAGCCACACCCCCTCCCCCCACGGTGGCCTCGGGATGTGCTGGTCCACGCGGTCACCGCGCGGCCGCTCCAGCCGTCAGGGGATGGTGCTCCTGCCACGTGGAAACAAACTTGCATCCTACCCCGAGCCACGAGGCCGCTGGCTGCTGGAGCTAAAGCATCTCTCCCCACAAGTAACCGCACGATGGACGTCGCTGCGGTAACATCTCAGCCGCGACTGAGCGGTGAGCAGAGGTGACATCGCGTGTGCGGGTCCCACCGGAAAGAGGCCGTGGGGAGCACGCGCGCGTCGGGGGGCCATGCGGCCCGGGGGCCCACTCACCTCTCCCTCATGCACGGGGAGGCCCGCGGTGCACGGTCCCTGGCGCAGCTGGAGGGCGCGTCTCGGGTTGGCGGGGACGAGCTGGGTTTGGGTGGAGGCTGCGGCCGCAGCGCCGGGAATCCTTCACCTGCGACTGCTGGACACGGGCATCAGGAAAAGAGACGGATGCCTTTTAATAGGAAGGCCCTCTACCAAAGTACAAAATTTACAAACTTCTAAGAGTCTGCAGCAATTTCAAAACATTTTTTAAGATACCCGATTTATAAAAATTATGTTTTAAAAACCTCTAGAGGAAACCTGGGTTTGATCCCCTGTATTCTAACCCCACAGGGCTGACCTGACCCCAGGGAGGGCTCTGTGACCTTGTGGAGCCAGCAGGGCGCGGCCCCCACTCCGGCGTGGAGGAGGGGGCTCTGGAGGAGGGAGAAGACAAACACGGAGGTCACCAGGCGACCTGGTGTGGCGACAAACTCTCCTACGGGCCCGAAGGCCCGAGCACCCGTCAGCGGCCGAGGAAAGCCGGCTGCCGAGGGTCTGGCCACCTCCCCTGCAGATGCCCGAAGCCCTCCCTGCGGGACCAGGGGCCGCGTCCTCTGCGCACGGTTACTCTCGGCAGGGCCCCCCGGGAGGCCTGCTCTCGCAAAGCAGAGAGGCAGCCGAGCAGCCGACTTTTATTACGTGGGAGTTCTTCGCCTGTATCTTCGGCATTTCTACACTGTTTCAACCATTAACTGGTCTTCTCTGTGCTTCCCAACACTGAAACCACCTGCCTACAGAAGCCAGCGTGCCCACTAGCTGAATGTTCGGGTTTCCCGTGTGCTTCACTGGGCTCCCACTGGGCCCACCTGGACGGGGCGCTCGGCCTGGCACAATGGCTCCTTTCCGATCTACCTCTTGCCACTTCTTAACCAAGAAACGTAATCTACAAAGGAAAAACAAGACATAAAACATTGGAAACTAAAGCAAAACAGCTGTAAAAAAAAAAAGTACTGAAAATCCAGAGTGACCGACACCTGGAATCTGACTCGCTGGACTCCTGCTGACCACGGCACCACCCTGACACCACCAGCCCGGGGTCCCACAGACCAGTTCAAAAGCCTGCAACACCTGCTCCGCATCACCACTAACACCACTTGATGACTCAGGGCAAAAGGAGCAAGACAGAGGCCACCGCCTTCAGGTGTCCTTGCTCCGACGGGGAGCAGGAGCGCCAGAGGTCGGTGCCCAGAGGGCCAGCGCTGCGGGGCTCCCGGGCCCCTCCCGGGACGACCCCTCTGTGGCTCCGTGGATGCCCTTCAGAGACGGCCTTCCTGCTAGCTGCCCCTTCCAGACACTGCTGCGTCTCCGACCGTGCGTCCTCCGAGACGGCACTGCTGATTCACGCTCGAAACCACAGCTGCTGAAAATGTTCTGCCCCTCGACAGGAAGCCTGAAGGCAGGGCCTGGGCCTGGTTCCCTGTCCCACGTTGCACCCGCCAGGCTTCCTGGCATGGGGCCTTTTCTCCAAACATGCGGGATGGGATGGACAGACAGATGGGTGATGAGTGGCAGTGTGTGGTCAGGGCTCAGAGGGGAGGGGACAAAGTGCCCTGAGGCCAAGGGCCAAGAGCAGGGGACAAGGAGGCCGGGCAGCCTCCCCCTCTGCTGGACCGGTCTGGCCGGGGGCCGGGTGTCTGCAGGGCCGGGGCTCTGCAGCGCGGTCGGGAGACGCCCGGGAAGCCGCCCACCGGGCTGCTGCGCTGGGCGTCGGCCCCACAGAGGCGATGGCTCGGGTCTGAGGAAGGCACGTCACGGGCAAAACACGCTAACAATTGTTAGTGAGACAAACACTTGTGGAAATTCAGCAAATCTTAAAATTATAAAATGGATTTTCATTACTGTTAATTCTGAAGGGGTGGAAAATTCCCAGTCATATCAGAAACTCGCATACCTGCTCCCAAAACAACTGCCCATGTCAACAACAGCTGGGACCCTGAGCTGGTGGGACCCCAGGCCCTGCCCTCCCCAGGCAGTGGGCCGGTGGCCAGGGTGAGACCACCCCACGCGCCCACCGCCCGACGGGCCACACGCTCCGGTGGCTGCGGCCCCTTTCACGGAGCACACATTTCACTCAAACGCAGGGAGCGGAACGTGAAGCTGCGAGCACGGTTTCAAACTGCGTAGCTGTGCTGTGAGCAGAGGGAGCCTGCACAAGGCCCGGCGAGGGGCAAGGCGTTGTTCTGTGACACAACGGCCTCCCGGAACCTTCGCTTCAGAAGGCGGGTGACGCTTCTGCAGAACACGGCCTCCTGAAGGCCAGCGCCGCTCGGGAGAGCGCGCCGTCGTGGGGACGCCCCAACACCCAGCCAGCCTGCTCCCCAGGATGCGGCGGGGGCAGGAGGCCCAGCGCTACCTTAGCACGGCGACCACCACCCTGACGGCAGTCCGGAACTTCGTGAACGGCCGAGACGGCGTAATTTTCTTATCCGCTTTGGAAGGAAATACTCCCAAGTGAGCGATCATGGATAGAGTCTCTTGCTCAGAGTCCTGGAATCCACCAATCAATAGTAAAAGATACTTCTTCTGATAAATCAGAGCTTTTCGGAAGCTCTCCGCTCTCAAATAATGCAGGTACAGCGTCTCCACCTGGAAGAAAATGGAAGTCAGACAACCACGGAACAAAGGCAGCTAGCTGCAGCTGTACAGTGTGCACCGCTGTGCTGCAACAACGGCCAGACGGGGCGCCTGGCCGGCCAGTCAGCGGAGCGTGCGACTCAGGGTCTCGGGGCCGCAAGTTCAAGCCCCACCTGGGGTGTAGAGAGAACTTAAATAAATAATCTTCAAAAAAATTAAAAGAAGCAGACTGTTTCTCCATTCAGCAAACTATTACAGAAGCAAACCCCCCATGACATCTGTCACCAGGGACAGCCTTGCTGGGCGGTTTGACAAACGGCAGATCAGACATCCTTTCCAAGCCTCACAGGAGCCTCCAGAGGCCCCATGATCCGGCCACTAGGTGAGGTGCACACCCGGGGCGGGCAGGACGGGGTCTCATCCCTAGGCCCTCAGGACGTCTCGGGGGCTGTGGGAAGCCCCTGGAGCCACACACGGACGCACATCCGTGTACCCTGATACCCTAATGCACGTGGTCCCTCAAGACAGGACTCAGAGCTCGTAGCCCGGGGCAAGCACGCTGACCAGAGCATCCCCAGTCTGGGGTGACCATTACCTAACCTGACTCCAAGCCCGACACCCTGAACTCGGGGCACAGACCCAAGGTACTTGTACGGAAGGACACTTCAGAGGGCAGTGTGTTCACCGTAACTGTTCTCGTCTGTGGTGGCCCGACGTCGCCCTCCTGCACACAGGCCCACGGCGGGTACACATGCTGGCGGCTGGGCTCAGGCACAGGACAGCCCCACCATCGCAGGAGTGCTTTCACGGCTACCACGAAGCCCACGGAATGCACTCCACCCAGAGTGAGCCCCGACGCTCCCTGTGGACTCGGGGTGAGGATGACCTGTCAGTGAAGGCTCGCCCCGGTGCGGGCTGTCAACACTGGGGGGGCAAAGAATACACGGGAACTCTCTGTACCTTCCCTTCATTTCTGCTTTGAACCTTAAGCTGTTCTAGAAATACAAAGGCCTTTTTGTTTTAAGAGAGCATGAGTGAGCGCGTAGGGGGGAGGGGCCGAGGACAGGGAGAGAGAATCCCAAGCAGACTCCCCGCTGAGCACAGAGCCTAACATGGGGCTCCATCGCACGACCCTGAGATCACGACCTGAGCTGAAATCAAGAGTCGGACATTTAACCGACTGAGCCCCCAGGCATCCCAGAAACATAAAGTCTCACAAACAGATAAAGGGCACCAAGAGGATGGCGCCGTGCAGACGCAGTGTGGCCCCCAGGCCTGGCCTTACTTGCACGCTGCAGGTGTTTGCCTCCTCACGTGCGGCTGGTGCGGGCAGTGCTGGGTCAGGCTGTCGTGCTGAGGTCTGCGAGCCCGTCCTGTCCTGCTTCCACGCAGCCTTGTCTGGCCTCTGCAACAAACCACACCCGACATTGTCCACACAGTTGCTCCAACAGAAGAACATCTTGAGAACGTGGCCGAGGGCAGAGTTGGCACCCCACCCCAGGGTCAGGGTCATGTCTCCCGAATGCCATGACGTGGGCCATCCCAAGTCCACCTTCGGCAGAGCTGTTACGTGGTATTATCGATCAGATCATTAATACTCGCGGGTGGTTCCTGCATGCCAATTACTGAATTATGATCGCACAAAAGGTACATTTTTATTAAAAACAAACTCCAAATATTGGTGAAAAAACACCAAATTGAAAGCTTTAGGCCTGCTGAACACCCCGTACAGTGTCTGGTCCTCAAGAGGCTAATTCCGGACAGACCCGAGTCCCTGGTTCTATCGCAGGACCAACAAATCACACGTCCGGAAACGGCAGCAAGGGCCCCAGTGGGCACTGTGGACACTGAGGGGCTCTCATGAGAGGCAGCACTTCCAAACATGTGCAGTGTGGCCTGGGTACCACGGTGTGTGGACGACACCCAGAGCTCCAGTTCGGAGCTGTTTACAGAAGCGAAGGATCCTACAGTGAGGACAGCAAAGGGGCTGCCCATACCGGATGACCAGAGGGGGCTCCGGGCACTTGGGCCACGTGCACGGTGACCTTGGTCCTGCAGTTTGGAACAGGAATCAAAGACAGCCTGGCCGCACCAGCCCCTAGCTCCAGGCACAGCTGAGAGTGGAGCCTGTGACCGAGGTGACCCTGCAGAAGGGCTCTCAGGGGACTCTCTAGGAATCAAAGTCCTCTTGGACACGAAGGAGAAAATGTTCCACCAGTTCACTCTCAGCCTGTGATTTACTCATTAAAAATATTTATTTTTCAGGAGTGCCTGGATGGCTCAGTGGGTTAAGCGTCTGCCTTCAGCTCAGGTCATGATCTCAGGATCCTGGGATCGAGTCTCACATCGGGCTGCCTGCTCAGCAGGGAGCCTGCTTCCCCCTCTCTCCCTCTGCCCCTCTCCCGCATTCATGCTCACTCTCTCAAATAAAATATTTCAAAGTAAATAATATTTATTTCTTACAATGAAAGCAAAAATTAACAAGTGAGACTACGTCAACCTAAAAACCTTTTATACAGTAAACCATCAACAAAAAAAACGATATATCAATAGGAAGCGGATATCCAAAATACGTTAAAAAAACTCGTATACAACTCAATATAAAAAAAATCCAATGAGCAGAAAACGTGGACATTTTTCTAAAAAATACATACAAACGGCCAATAGACACCTGAAAAAATGTTCCATATCACTCAGCATCAGGGAAATGCAAATCAAAGCCACACTGAGATCCCACCTCACACCAGTCAGAATGGAAAAAATGAACAAGTCAGGACGATGGATGTTGGCGAGGATGCAGAGAAAAGGGAACCTCCTACGCTGTTGGTGGGAATGCAAGCTGGTGCAGTCACTCTGGAATAGGATGGAGGTTCCTCAGGATGTTAAAAATAGAGCTGCCCTATGGCCCAGCAATCGCACTACTGGGAACTTACTTACCCAAAGAAAATTAAAATACAGATTCAAAGAGATACATGCATCCTGATGTTTCTGGCAGCCTTAACTACAGCAGCCCAACTGTGTCCATCAACAGATGAGGGGACAGAGAAGATGTGGCTTATATGCACAACAGGATACTCCTCAGTTGTTAAACAAGAACGAAGTCTTGCTTTTTCAGCTGACAACACGGATGGACATTGAGAATATTATACTGAGTGAAAGAAGTCAGACAGAGAAAGACCGATAACCGTATCACCTCACTTACATGCAGAATCTAAAATGCCAAAGCAGACAAACGAACAAAACAGACTCACAGGAACAGAGAACGGGCTGGGGGTCAGAGGGGAGGAGGGCCGGGGGCAGATGCCACAGAGGGAACATTCAGGAACGCTGGGACGACTCTGTGTGGTGACCGACGGGAGCCAGACTCACGGGGGCCACAGATTCGTGATGGGTCCAAGCGTCGAATCACCGTGTTGTCACCTGAACTAGTCTTGTACGTCAATCGTTCCTCAACAAATAATTTATTCCTTGATGTCCTTGTTAAGTTTCACAGAAAGCATGAAAGTGTTCTCCCGGTGACTGGGGTTTAGTGCCACAGGGACAACAGGACGCCTTCAACAAGGGACCTGCCAACACTTCCAGTGAGTCCCAGGGCTGTGAACGGCGCGAACAGCAGCTTTCATCAGGATGAAACACGGCGCCAGTAGGACTTCTCACTTCAAGGAACACAGGTCCTGGCCCGGCTTGGTGTTTGGGCCGCACTTCCCAAGCACAGAGGTCCCGCTGCCTGACCTACCGACAGAACCTCCAAACAGACAGAGCAAGGCTGGACGGGGCTTGAAGAGAAATCCACTGTTCCACTTAGAGCTGGCAACGGGCCGCTGGCTCCCCCCACGGCGACCAAGGACAAGGAGAAAGCAGCTCGGTAAGGCTACAGGAGACTGGAGCAACCTCCGGGGACCCTCCATCAACACCAGAAACACCACACCCACCACTAAAGACCTTCCCCAGAAGACCCCCACCAGGCCCAGGGGGTTTCACTGGTGAATTCAAGTAAACGTTTAAGGAAAAAATAAATACCAACTCTAGGAAGTCTCTTCCAGAAATTAAGAAGAGAAAGGAACATGTCCTAACTCATTTTATGAGGCCAAAACTTGACAATACAAAAACCCACCCCCCCCCCCAAAAAAACCCAAACAAACAAACCCTCCAGGGACGCCTGGGTGGTTCAGTCATTGAGCATCTGCCTCTGGCTCAGGTCATGATCCCACGGTCCTGGGATCGAGCCCCACATTAGGCTCCCTGCTCTGCGGGAAGCCTGCTTCTCTCTCCCACTCCCCCTGCCTGTGTTCCCTCTCTCGCTATGTCTCTCTGTCAAATAAATAAAATCTTTTTAAAAAAGTAGAAACAAAACAAAAACCCCCCAGATTAACATCCCTCATGAACCCACAGTCAAAAACACTCAACAAAATATGGGCACATCGAATCCAACCCTAAGTAAAAACAGTAAGATGTCATGACTGCCTGAGGCTTTCCCTGGCACCACAACTCGGATCCACATCCAGAAACCACCGTAATACACCATGTCAGCTGAGTAAACAAGAAAACACGCATCCCCTTGTCAAATGGTAAACAGAAAGCATTACAAAATTAAACATCCATTCACAATAAAAAGTCTTTGCAAACTAAGACTCAGAAGGTAAATGTCCTCAGCCCCAGGGCCTTTGCACAAGCGCCTGACAAACAGAAGCTCCGCCCCCAGGACTGGGAACCCGGCCTGCTCAACCATGTCCAGGAAGCCCAGCCTGTGCGAGAGGCAAGAAACAGAAATCCAAGGTATTCACACTAGAAAGAAAATAACCCTCTATTCACAGATGACAGAACTGTGTCTGTAGAAAATCCTTCAGAAGAGCTCATTGGGTTAAAAAGCTTGGTTAGCGAGGGTCATAGCACAAGGTGAACCCGTGAGTGTGGATGTGTTTTCATACATGAGCCATGAACAACTGGCACACAAGAGGTCTGAGAAGTACCTTTCACAACACCCCCCGGAAAACGAACGACCTATATGTCAATCTCACGTTTTCAGGGTCTGAACACTGATGGCTACGGCACATTCACGAGATGGAAACACATGAAAGGATGTGCAAGTCCCCAGATGGGAAGATCCGGCACTGCTGAATCCCACACAGTTACAGCTGCGGAGCCAAGATGTCCATTCTCGCCTAAAACCTTCACGACCACCTCACTGAGATGTAATTCACATACCTAAACTATCCTCTGAAAACGTAAAATTCAACGGGTTTTGAAGCTATTTACCAAGGGCAACGATCTCCACTCCATAATTCCTGTTTTCATCACCCCTAAACCCCATTCCCACCCCCACCCTAGGCAACCACGAGCTTGTTTCCTGCCTCCACGGTTCTGCGGCTCTGGACATCGAAGTGACGGAGGCTCGTCCACACTGCAGCACTGAGCGGTCTTTTAGTCCTTTCACTGCCACATAAGCCCACTTAGGGACAGACCATATTTTATTTACCTGTTCACTAGTTAATAGATATTCGGATTATTTCCACTTCCAGGCTACAAGGAGTCATGGTGACAGGAAAGTCTGGGCACAGGTTTTTATGTGGAATTGCCGATTAGAATGGCCAGACCCTTTCCCAAACCAGCTGGACCCTGAACCTCCCGGTTCCTCCCACCTCCCAGCCAACCAAACAACTAGCAATACTCTAAAATTCACACTCAAAGACAGAGGAACTGGAACAGCCACGTAATTTGAAGACAGAAAGCCTGGAGCTCTCCCACTAGCCGATACAAAGCTGCCATGTGTCTAAGCTACCTGGTCAGAGAAGCCGGACAGAGAGGCCAGACAGACACACACTGACGTTGGTACAGGACACGTCAGGAAAAGAGACATATCTTCCGACATGCGCCAGAATAACGGCATCAGCACACACACAGAGAACCCTCGACCGAAACGTACAAAGTAGAACTACACAACTACAACACCGTTGGCATGATCCACACACAAAAACCCGACTTTGTTAGAAATAAAAAATCTTGTTCTGCAAAAGCTACCATCTCTCCAGAGGGGGCTGCAAAGACTGGGGGGGGGGGGGGGCNAGAGTCACACATCACACATCTGACCACGCAGTGCACAGGGGGAGTCACACATCACATATCCGACCACGCAGTGCACAGACTGGGGGAGTCACACGTCACACATCCGACCACGCGGTGCACAGACTGGGGGAGTCACACGTCACACATCCGACCACGCGGTGCAGACTGGGAGAGTCACACGTCACACATCCGACCACGCGGTGCACAGACTGGGGGAGTCACACGTCACACATCCGACCACGCGGTGCACAGACTGGGGGAGTCACACGTCACACATCCGACCACGCGGTGCACAGACTGGGGGAGTCACACGTCACACATCCGACCACGCGGTGCACAGACTGGGGGAGTCACACGTCACACATCCGACCACGCGGTGCACAGACTGGGGGAGTCACACGTCACACATCCGACCACGCGGTGCACAGACTGGGGGAGTCACACGTCACACATCCGACCACGCGGTGCAGACTGGGAGAGTCACACGTCACACATCCGACCACGCGGTGCACAGACTGGGGGAGTCACACGTCACACATCCGACCACGCGGTGCACAGACTGGGGGAGTCACACGTCACACATCCGACCACGCGGTGCACAGACTGGGGGAGTCACACGTCACACATCCGACCACGCGGTGCACAGACTGGGGGAGTCACACGTCACACATCCGACCACGCGGTGCACAGACTGGGGGAGTCACACGTCACACATCCGACCACGCGGTGCACAGACTGGGGGAGTCACACGTCACACATCCGACCACGCGGTGCACAGACTGGGGGAGTCACACGTCACACATCCAACCACGCAGTGCACAGATTGGGGGGAGAGTCACACGTCACACATCCGACCACGCGGTGCACAGACTGGGGGGAGTCACACGTCACACATCCAACCACGCAGTGCACAGATTGGGGGGAGAGTCACACATCACACATCTGACCACGCAGTGCACAGACTGGGGGGAGTCACATCACACGTCTGACCACGCAGCGCATCCACAACACGTAAACAACTCAGGACACAGCAATATTGGAAGGCAAACAACGCAATTTAAAAGCAGGCAAGGCCTTTAAGGGCCACATCACCGAAGAAGACAGATGCCATCGGCACCTGGCACCACGCTAGCGGAAACCCCATGGCCAGCAGCCCACGAGCCGATGCAGCGACAGCACTTCCTGGTCCTGTTGGAGGGGAAGGGAAACGGTGCAGCCGTTGGACACTCGGCGGGCTCGACACCCACGTCACGGGGACACAGCAAAGCCCGCCCCCCCCCGGGTACTCGCCCCAGAGCAACCGCTTCCAGGAGCGCGAGATGTCTGCGTCGGACCCCAGAGACGACACGGCTGCCCTGCTGAGGCCCAGTGCCCAAACGCTGCCCGGCACGCCGACGGCCATGTCAACGCCCAGGCCGGCGTGCTGGTGCTTCAGGGAAGAAGTGACGAGCCCCCGGAGGACAGGCCCTGGGCTTCGGGCCCCATGCCACCCGGGAACCGGCGCACTGTGGGAAACGGCCAGGCCGTGCCTGCACCGCGGGCTGTCAACACCGGCGCGTATGCGGGTCACAAGAGTCTACGCGTGCGTGCAACCTAAACGACGTCCTACCAACAAGAAGCCGATTTCACTGCACGTAAATTAAAAACTAATTAAAAATTTTTCATTGTAAAAAAAGTAAAGCAAATCACAAACATAAGACTCTAAGTATAAAGGAAAAACAATTAGGCATTCCAGGAAAAAAGTCTATCAAACGACAGCATCAGGAACACTATGTGCTTTTAGTTGGTAAAAGTCAAACAGATAGGTTTTGCCCTCAACAGGTGGGGAACGTGACGTCACGCGTATCCGCGTGTGCGCTCGCGCCGGGGGACGGGACGGCGCGGGGCTGGAGGGGCGCGCGGCGGCTCAGGGCCCCCCGGCCTGAGGGAGCCCCGGCGGCCGGCATGGAGGTGCGTACGTACGCTCCGTCCGCCACGTGTCAGCAGGTGCTGCTTCAGCAACCGCTCCAGCTGCGACACCGCCCGGCCCAGCTCTGCCTTCTCCTGGGTGACCGTGCGCAGGGCTGTGGTCAGGGAGTCGTTGTCCTTCAGCAGGACGTCCACCAGCTGGGTCTGCAGCTCCGCGGTCGTCTTTCTCTGGACAAGGACCAGACAGAAATAAACGGAGACAAACCTGTCAGAAGGTACCTGTGTGCCCGGCGGCCTGGGGGCTGAGTTGGTGACGCATCTGCCTGTGGCTCGGGTCATGATCCCGGGGTCCTGAGGTCGAGGCCTGCGTCGGGGCGGGGGGAGCTGCTCAGCAGGGAGCCTGCTTCTCCCTCTCCCTCTACCACTCCCCCAGCTTGCGCGTGCTCTCTCTCCCTGCCCCCGCCAAACAAATGAGTAAAATCTTTGTTAAAAAAGCATATACTTGTTACTCGTGGTTTTTTTTACTGCTGCTTCCTTCTAAGAATTATACTTTATACACATTTGGGGTTCAGTGGGAGCTTGTGGGGCTGGGCAGAAGCCTCCATCTATGGGACAGAAAATGACAAGTCACAGCTCCCATTTCCATCCCTCCACACAAGACTCTGCCCAACACTGGGCCGCACTGACCAAGCCAGCGCGCGACAGAACACGCGGCTGACAGCTCCCAGCTCCGTGAGCAGTACATGCAGGGAACAGGGAAGCCAAGTGCTCATCCCTGAGGGGCCCAACACACAAGTCCCGTAAAACAAGTTCGTTATCTCCACAGTTCATGATCTGAGGCAGCTCACATCCGGCTCAGGCTCTCCGCCCAGATGTACACAGAGCAGGCTGGGTCCATGGGGGCCCTGGGGCACCTGCCCTGGGCACCAGAGCCCAGCCAGCGCCCGATGGAGGGCACACCTGGGCACCTGGCAAGATCCCGCCCCCACGGGCTGTCAGATTGCAGAGGTGACAGGGAGGGGTGAACGCGGAACCACGCAGGGGGCGCAGCCCTCACCTGGGAGGAGCCAGGCACGCTCAGCTCAGACTTGAGCTCCTCCAATGTGTGCAGTAAGGCGGTCACAGCTTTCTCGTTCGATGATGTCCAATCGCTGATAGTCCTGTGAAGATAAACAGACACGGGAAAGGCTCATGCGGACCCCGACAGTTACCCACGGCCACGGGAGCTCCGTGGGAGAAACCACAGACGGGCCCGACGCAGAGGACGTGCTCAGGACTGCTTCCTCGAGCCATGCTCTGCCCAGGGAAGGGGGACTCTGAGCCACTCCACCGGCAGCAGTGGCCAGGAGGGACGCAGGCAGCCCTCGCGCGTGTGGTCAGTGAGGCCAGGAACGAGCAGCCGCTGACCGCAGACTACGGAGACTCTGTGCGCGCTGCCTTCTGCTGGGGTCTGGTCGGGGGTAAAGCACTGTCCGGAAGGGAGGTCCGCTCAGAGATCAGGCTGCTCCACGGGCTAACCCCACTACAGATGCAGAACCATATTCGCGGAGCCTCCGTGCAGACAGGACAGGCCAAGTGCTCACTTCTTCGTTCCCAGAAATGCTCCCACAGGTGCCTGCTCCATGCGGGCGCACCCTGGTTGTGTGAGCAGCGGTCCTGAGGGCCGTGGGCAAGGCGGACGGCACGCAGACTGCCGCACCACCTGACCTGCCCCTGGCATCGGGCCCGGCACCTCTGGGCGGGAGCAAGTGTCACGGGGCACGAGGAGGTGTAAGAGAAACACGGACTTCTCTACTAGAACGTGAGCCGCCGGAGCGCGCTGCCCAGGAGTCCGAGACCCGCCCCCCGCGTCCACACGGCTCGGCTCGCAGGGCAGCGGCCGGAGGGGCTCACCGGTCCACCGTCTGGCTGACGAAGCTGGTCAGGAGCCCGGCGGCACACAGCAGCTGCCGCCGGACCTTCTCCAGGCTGTGCCGTTCCTCCTGCAGCCGCTCGGCCTCCGGGGGCTGGGGGGCCACCTCCTGGGCCTCCAGGGCCTGGACCGCCCGCTGGAGCTGCCGGATCTTGTGCTCGTCCCGCTGGCGCTGCAGCTCCAACTCTCGCTGTGTCAACGGCAAAACGACAGGAAAGTCCTTCGCACGCCGGCTCCCAGAGTGGAAGCCTGAGGCCCAGCCGGCACAGCGGGGCCCGTGCTGCACACCCACCCCTCCGGCGGGCAGAACCGGGCTCTGCGGCGTCAGTGCGCGAGGCCATCTCTCCGCACCTCGGACAACGATCAGCCTTTCCCCAGCGCCGGGGGCTGGACACGGAAACGGGAGCCCCGCGGCCCATGGTCCGGCGCCCCCCGCAGCGCCCGCGTGCGCACACGCCCACACCCCCCACCCGGACACGGGCAAGCACAGAGGAACGCGCACGCATGCCAGGTGGACACAGCCTCACTTGCGAAATCCCCTTCACCGCGGACGTGCCGGGCGTGTGCTGGGTTCCTGGGAGGAGTCGGTGGGACGGCCCCCAGATCCCTGCCCATCGCGGGGCTCGGCACCCCGACCGGGAGACAGGGTGTATCACCCAGCTGCTTGCAGGAGCTTCCACGGGAGAGGAGGCCTCAGGAAGGGCCGGAAGGGGTGTCGTGCCCGGGAGAAGCGGGGACGCGTGGAACCCAGCCGGGGCCTCCCGCCGTGTGGTCCCACACAGCACAGACCACGGCACCATCTCGTGAGGACACGGGCATCATTACTTAGCTATTTTCCAGGTTAGGAGAGCAAGATACCGAGGGACCTACAGCTTTACTGTGTGTAGAAAAGATAAAATTGACCGTGAAACGACTATCTTGGGAGGCCACTGTGCTCAGAAAAGAATTCTATAATCCAGAACAAATTAACTGCCTACAGTGACCATAACACCAAAAGGGTTGCGTCAACTACTTAAAACCCCGTTCCAAGATGCATCGTGAAGAACGATTTATTAACTCGGAAAACATTTTCTTTGCATTTTTTTAAGTAAAAAAAAATCAAAGTTAAATTAAAGGGTTTGGCTGAAAACTTTGGAGATGGTCTGGGGAAGTCCTTCAGAAGCATATGAAGGCTACACTCTTCCCGGGGGGAAAAGACGTACACACACACACACACACACACACACACACACACACTCAAGTGCACAAAATCCTGAACGGATTCGGGGGTTCCGCGTCAGCAAGGCCCACCCTGGGGCATTGACTCTACTCGTCTCCTTCACAAAACAGCACAGGGTGCATCCAGGCCACACACCACACGCTCCCTGCAACACCTCCAAACTACCCCGTTTCCAGGTGGGCACACAGTACACCACCATGACCGTGAAGCCTGTACCATAGCACAGCACACGCACGGGCCTTGAAAGCATCGGGAAAGGAGCTGGACAGGGGAGCCCCGCGCCGCCTGATTCCTTCACAGGAAATATCCACATCAGGCCAGTCCACAGGCAGGACGGAGACTCGCGGTGGCCAGGGCTGCGCGCTAATAGTGTGGGTTCCATGTGGGGCGACGGGCGCACGAGCCCAAAGGGACTGAAACTACTGACGTGCGCAACTGAACTTGGTAAAGTCAAGGTGTGAACTATATCTCAGCAAAGCTGTTCAACGTACTCATCACACCCCTCAGGGGAACTTCCCTAATTTCATAGCAGTTGGGGACCTGACTTCCTCTTGTAGGAAAATCTGGAGTTTTGTTTTCAGAGACACACATTCATTTCTCAGGTATTTCACGGCAGGCTAACCACTGAGAACACTAGGCTACTGGTTTTCCTCGTGTGTTTTTAAAAACTTACTTGGATTTTCACGATTTTTTAAAAAATTGTGTTTAAAAAATGTTTTTAAAAAAATATTTAAAAAGTGCTTAAGAGAGCAACAGACACGTCAATCCGTACAAAAACACAGGATACACTTTTCTCAGAAATAAAGGTTTCTGACTGACAGAGAATGTATCTAAAAGTACCATTTTATCCACAGAACAGAAGAGGAACACTTGCCAACCTGTGAGGCAAAAATCATCCAGACACCAAAATCAAAAACACCACAACTTGAAAAATACAGACCAATACCCCTTAGGAACATAGATGCAAACACCTTAACCAAACCCTAGCAAACTACATCCAGTGCTACATAAAAAAAAAAAAAAAAAGAAAAAGAAAAAAAAAATCACCAAAGTGGGATTCAGCCAAGAACACAGAGCTGGCTCTACAGATGGGGCCTGGTCCATGGGAAACTCGGTGTCAACAGAATAAAGGGCAAAAACACTGATTCCAAGACCCCAAAAATGCAAATCCAAACTCTCTCATGACTGAAGACAGAGCACACAAAGGCCGAGCGAACCAGAGAGAGAGAGAGAGACTCCTGCGACGGTGAGAGACGGGGGCTCCCGAGACAGGCAGGGGGCGGTGGAAAGGTCACCCGCACAGGGATGGGAGAAGCAGGCTGACATCGGCGCGCAGGTGACATGATCTCACACGTGGAAAACCACAAGTACGTTCAAATACTGGCAGTGAGGAACAAGCCTAAGACTGTGAGAAGAACCAACCGTATTGCTGTAGGCCAGCAGGGAACGATCTGAAAGTGAAACCAAGAAACCAATTCCACGCACGACGGCATCACAACATCGTTAAACACCTGGGGATAATTTAACCTGCGGTGCCTCATGTCTCATCAGAAAACCACGAAACGCATCAGAGACCAGCTGCGTGCAAAGAGGTCCCACTTCGCAATCCGCAGCGGTGATGCTGTGTGGGGGGCTGCTCCTGGAGCCGTCTGCAGAGTCCGCGCAGGCCCCAGCACCCCAGCACCCCGAGAGAGCCCGGGCTCAGAGCCTCCCGCATGCGGTCGCGCAAACCTGGGGCCGGGTGGGGGTGGCTGGAGGGTGGCGGGTGGACGGACAGATGGACGGACGCGGGGGACGCGGCCCAGCCCCCGGCGCTCTCAGCCCCACGGCGGCCCGCGGCGGGCAACGCCGCTCACCAGTTTCTCCTTGGCTCCCGTCGGCCGCCTCTCCGCGTCGGCCCGGCCCGGCCCCGGCTCCGTTTGCCTCCCGGCGTCCTGGCATCCTTCCCGTGCGGCCCGTCCGAGCTCGACTCCCGTGCGCGGCCCGGCGGGGCTGCTCCCCACTCCC
>LNAC01000933.1:121926-144185 GCA_002007465.1 Ailurus styani
CGTCTCCCTCCGGAGCGGCCCGTCTGGGAAGCGGCGGGTGGTGAGCACACACCCCGTCCCCAGTTCGCTGTCCCTCCCTGACAAGCCACAGCCTGGACGCGGGACTTCGGGTCGGTGCCAGGCGTGGGCTCCGTGTGCGTGGACGCGGCCCGGCTCACCCACTGCACGCGCCCCTCCGAGGTGCCCCACGGCGCGCCGGGCCCCAGGACAAGGCTCGCGGCTGTTCCCACGGCTGCGCGCACACCTGTGAGGCCGCACTCCGAGTGGAGCCCAGCGCTCAGCCTGGGGGTGACGAGCGGGCGTCCGTCCCGGCAGAGACACTGCCGAGCAGACGCGGGCCTGGCGCGCCGCGCTTCCGGCCGGCACGTGCCGCGGGGAGAGGACGGAGGGACCCCCCAGGGCCGCCCGCCCGCCCGCCAGCACACCTGCAGGGTCTTGCAGCTCTGGCCCTCCTCCTGCACGTGCCGCAGCCGCTGCTCCTCCAGCCGGTGCTTCAGGGCGCGCTCCTTGCCGCGCTCGCTCTCCAGCTCCTGCAGCGCGGCCTGCAGCCTGCTCTCCTTACTGTCTAGCACGGACCTGCACGGGGAGCGGGACCCGCGGTCGCAGGCACTCGCCGGGGGGCAGAGCCCATGGCCCCCGATGTGCCCCCTGCCCCCGCAGACCCAGCGCTCCCGTCACCGCGGGTGCACAAATCACAGCCCGCGAGGGCCGCCCTCCCCGGTCCGCTCCAGCGGGCAGACAACGGCCCGACTTCCTGCCTTCCTCAACACCGTCCGCGCCCGGGGCCCCTACCTCAGCTGCAGGACCTCCTTCTGCGCCTCCCCGAGGGAGACCAGCAGCCTCTCGTTGTCCTGTTTGCACTCGTGCAGCTCAGATCTCAAGTCCCTGACGACCGTCTGCTCCGCCACCAGGAGCTTCCGGACGCCGCTGGCCTCCTCCTGCTGTTCACTCAGGGTTTTCTGTACGTCACTTGCTATCCGCTTCTCCTGCTCGACCTTATATGCCAGTAGCTCCACTGAGAAACACAGAGAACATGACACAACGCCACCCGTGAATCCAGGGTGAGCTGTACCCGTGACTTCAAAGATTAAAAAGAAACCAGTATGGGGACGGGACGTGTTCACTCTTGGGGAAAAGGACACGTCCTGGCCTACAGCCGGGACGCTGGCCTCCCACCACCCCCTCGAGCCTCAGGGCACCCAGAGGTGCATGGACAGAGTGGCGGCGCAGGCCGGAGGACAGCATGGCTCCCCAGGGCCAGCGGCTCAGGCCTGGGGTCTGCCCGGAGGCAGAGGTGCGGCTTGGCAGAGACGGACTGTCCGCGCAGTCACTCTGGATCACCGCTTCCCCCCGACTCCCACACTGTGTGCTCCCCAACTCCGCCACAGAGACAGCCCCGGCCGCCACAGCTTCCCTGCAAAGCTCCCCCCAAACCTGGGGAGGGAACAGCCCTGCTTCTCTGCAGACCCATCCGGAACCCAGGAGGACAGAGACCCCTGTCCATCCTCCACGAGGCTGGCATGACTCCAGCACCAGAACTGAAGACAAAACCACAGCCCCACGCACGCAAATGCGAAATACCAGCAGCCTGGCGCAGAAATGCTCCCAAGATAACGCGACATGACATGGATGCAAGGCTGCGCGGCGGGGCAGCTCTGGCCCACCCTTGGCACCCAGGACCAGCAGAAGGGGCCCTGAGAGCCAGCAGCGTGCGCGGGCAGAGGCCGCAGCTGGCGCCGCATGTCAGGGTGGGAGACGAAGAGCTGTCCCCACAGCCAGACCTGCCGCCACCCTCCACTCACCAAAGCTCAAGGCCCTAACCAGAGCGATCGGTAACAAGAGGAAGCAGGCGAGAAAAAAAATAAAACGTGTTTTATTCACAGACGATGTGAGCATCTACTAAAAAAAAAACCCAGGAGAACCTAAAGTAAACGTGGAAATGTACGACTGGCTATTTAAAGCTGGCATGAGCCCCAGACGTTCCCCGGCACGGTCCTGCGGAGCCCAGCTCTCACACTGATGCGGGACCCTGAGCAAGGCCCCTGCCCCACACCCCGCACCGTCATCTCACTGGCAGTTCCGTGGACCGAGAAATGCCAAGGCCGACGGTCCCCGTGCCCAGGGACCCAGAGAGACCAGGACGTGGCGGGGACGCGGCTCCCCTGCACCGGCTGCCCCACCAGCAGACACGAGGGGCAACACTCACCCTGCCTGCGCAGCTGGTGCTCCTGCCGGCTCCCGCGGGCCTCCGCGCTGGTCAGCGCCCCGCACAGCTGCTGCAGCTTCTCCTGGTTCTGCAGGTGGGTCATGCGCAGCTGGGCACGCAGAGCCTGGATCTCCAACAGCAAGCTGCTCCTGTCCGACAGGCGGAGGTGCTCCACGGACTTCTCCTGCGGTCTCCCCAGACACGGGGCGGGCAAGGAGGGGGAGCAGGGTCACAGACTCGGCCGCTGGACGGCCCTGCGGTGGAGGAGCACACCTGAAGGGGGGCACGGAGCGCGTCCCGGGCGGGGAGTCCAGGCCCAGTGAGCGCGCAGGCAGCTCCAGGCACAAGCAGCCCACCCTCTGCAAACTTGTGCCTCCAGCTTCACAGGCGTGAGCTCAGGGATGGCGCCTTGTCCCCGACAGAGTAAGAACAGACTCGCAGGAGGACCCCTGTGACAAACATGTGGTACGGAACAGAGGCCCCAGGGGACCTTCTGACCTCCCACGGCTCTCTCCCAGGTCTATGCCACAGGCCACCGTGACCCGCCGTGAACCTGCACCTAGACTCCAGTCCCCTGTCCTACGAGGGGCCTGGTGGAAACCGTGCCGACCCCTCTGGCTCTCTGACCCTCCCCCCTGGGGCTCAGCCCTCACAGCCTGGGTCAGGACACTTAGCGCTGCTCTGTTTTCAAGAAGAGGCCAGTTACTTCCAGAGCACAGTGAGGCTGAAAAGTGCACAGACGACTCCACTTGGTGGGATCAGGACTAAACAGTGTTACACGTGGGTTGAAGCCCGACTTCTTGGTCACTGCCACACTCTAAGGTCAAAATCACATGAACCCGTCACCCTCTCCGTTGTGGGGCATGGGACATGAAGCACGGCGCACGCTCACCTGCTCCTGGACCACCTTCTCCAGCCGCTCCAGCAGGGAGCTGTGGTCCCCGGGGTCAGAACCACAGCGCTGGGACTGCAACTCGGCCCTCGACATCTCCCGCTCTTTTCCAAACGCCTCGCGCACAACCTGTAGAAATTCTCCTCTCCAGTCAAGACACATGCCGGGAGGCTCCTGAAACACCAGAACAAGAGCTCGGTGTTCTCCTGAGGGCATCCTGTGGGCTGAACCAGGACCCCCCACGGAAGAGCGGGTACGAGTGTACCCACCGCCATCCCAGGACACCCGGAGCCAGCCTGCCGACGGAGAAGAAACGACTGGATGAGAGAGCAGGGGCACCAAGCCAACGCTGGCGGCAAACTCCCTTCTTGCCCACGGGCCGCACCAGGCCCAGCGCGGGTGCTGCTGGCTGGCACCCCGTCCCCCAGCGGGCCTGGCACCACGGTCTTGCCTCCCCACACGCCCCGTGTTTGGTAGGTCCCTTCACGGAGCCCTGGTCACAGAGCAGACCCTGGGACCCGGGGGCTCAGGCCGGCCAAACGCCCGCCTCCCGTCCCCGCCTCCGGCAGAGCTGCACCACATGACCTCCTCCCGTGTCCTCTCCTGCCCTGACGGGGCCGGGAACGTGCCAGCAAACATGGCTGCGTGGGTGGCTGGCCAGGACCACGGCTCCCGTACCCAGTGCTGACCCCACCCCTTATTCCCTTGACCCCACTCATCTGGGCAAGCACCCCCTACCAACCGCTCCTCGCCCACACCTTACTCTCTCTCAGGCGGGACGCCCCGTACCTTCTCTCCCTTTCGGGGAGCTAGGGTCGCCTGGCTGTGCAGGGCCGGCACCGCCTCCAGCAGACCGGGGTCCTCCCTCGGGAAGCGCTCAAGGGGGGCACTCGGCTCGCCCTTGCTCAGGGTGCTGGGGGGCCCGCGGCACTCAGACAAGGCCAGTATGTGGTGGCTCTCGTCACACACCATCTGCAGCAAAGCCTGCAACGGGACAAGCATTTCAGGAAGAGGGAAAAGCCGCCTGCGGCCACTCGTCCAGCCAGGCCCCAGCACATCACCCACGGACACTCACCAAGGCCGCCCGCACAGCTCTCCCACGACCTCTGAACCCAAGACCGAGTTCTGCGGTTCTGCGAGACTCTGCAACATCCCCCCACGACCTTCAGAGGCTGCTAGGCAACCAGCTGGAAAGAGAAGCTCTGTGTACGCTACTCTCAGGACGGCCGCCCTGATTTGGCCGCCCACCAGCCCCTGCACGTGGGACACCATCCTCACCACCCCATCCCTGAGCCAGGGCAGGGCGCGGGGCCAACCTCCGAGAGCCGGTCATGGAGACACTGTGCGAGTCGCCGGCTCTCCTGGGACGGCAGCTGCCAGCTCGGGGCGGGCTGCGGGGAGCTGCAGGGAGGCCCGGGCGTCCCTGGGGGGAGGCGCCTGCACACAGCACCAGACCGGCTACTGACCGCTCTGGCCCTCCAGCGCCTCCAGCGGGGCCCAGACACGGGCAGCAGGCGCTGAGATGCGCACTGGCCATCTGCCTCCTGCCCAAAGACACGGATGGAGGAAGAAAGCGGCTTCCTCAGAGATGCCCCCAGGTTAGGACCAATACAGGGTCCAAAGTCACCCTAATGGTCCTCACTCCACACGAAGATTCAGCATGTTATGCTGCAATCTCTGGGGGAAAAAGACTAAGAGATGCCTCAAACACAGAAGTAAAGTAGAAATGCAGGGGTAGGGTGGCTCCGTTAGCTCGGTGTCCGACCCTTGATTTCAGCCCAGGTCATGATCTCGGGGCCCTGGGATCGAGCCCCACGTCGGGCTCTGGGCTCAGTGGGAAGTCTGCTTGAGATTCTCTCTCCCTCTGCCCCTCCCCTTGCATGCAAGCTCTCTCTCAGATAAATAAATCTTAAAAAAAAAAAAAAAAACCCAAGATCAACACCCAAAATACAAATCCAGTTAAGAAATGGACAGAAGTCATGAAGAGACACTTTTCCAAAAAAGACATCCAGATGGCCAAGAGATACATGAAAAGATGCTCAACATCACTCGGCATCAGGAAAATACGGATCAAAACCACAGTGAGATACCACCTCACACCGGTCAGAATGGCTAAAATCAACAAGTCAGGAAACGACAGGTGTTGGCGAGGATGCGGAGGAAGGGGAACCTCCTACACTGTTGGTGGGAATGCAAACTGGGGCAGCCACTCTGGAAAACAGTGTGGAGGCTCCTCAAAAAGTTGAAAATAGAGCTGCCCTATGCCTCAGCAATTGCAATTTACCCTAAAGATACAAACACAGTGATCCAAAGGGGCCCCTGCAGCCCAGTGTTCATAGCAGCAATGTCCTCAGCAGCCAAACTGTGGGAAGAGCCCAGACATCCATCGACAGAAGAATGGACAGAGAAGATGTGGTTCACGTGTGTGATGGATTATTACTCAGCCATCAGAAAGGAGGAAATCTTACATTTGCAACGACATGGATGATGCTCAGTGAAATAAGTCAGAGAAAGACAGTTATCATGGGATCTCACTCCTGTGTGGAATTGGAGAAACAGCACAGAGGACACAGGGGAAGGGAGGGAAAACTGAACAGGCAGAAATCAGAGAGGGAGACAAACCATGAGACTATTTATTTATTTATTATTATTTTACAGATTTTACTTATTTGAGAGAGAGAGAGAGAGAGCATGAGCAGGGGAAAGGGAGGGAGAAGCAGACTCTGCTGAGCAGGGAGCCCTACATGGGACTCGGTCCCAGGACCCCGGGACCATGACCTGAGCTGAAGGCGGACCCTTACCTGACTGAGCGGCCCAGGCGCCCCCATGAGAGACTCTGGAGGGGAGGGGTGGGGGTGGGGGGACGGGCAGTAAGGAGGGCACGGGACGTGATGAGCACTGGGTGTTGGACAAGACTCGTGAATCACTGAGCGCACCTCTGGGACTAAAACTACCAATACGCTTTATGTTAACTAGAATTCCAATTCAATAGATGTATGATTAATAAATGTTTTATTTTTAACGTATTTTAATGTCTTTTTCACCACCTATAGTGGGGAAGTTATGACTTTTAAAAACAAGTGAGCAAATGTTTGGCACAATTCTTCTGCGGGGAGAAGCAGTACTGAAGAGAGCTATCACAGAGCACAACCAGGTAACGAGAAATAGCTTTTGCCAGGATTCTAATGATGTGACCCCACAAAATGGAAAACTGACACACAAGTGCTAGAAGCCCGGCGGCCGTAGGCGGTGGCCGCCGTGCGGGAGACCAGAGCCGTCCCCACGTCTGCAGCCCCAGGCGCTGCCGGGCCCAGGAGGCTGGGCCGCAGACGACCGCCCCTCCTGCTCTTCAGGACATCCCTGCACCTAAAGAGGAGCCGAAGGGAGGACGGAGGTACCCTGTCTGCACCACCCCGTGAGTGGAGCTGCTCGTCCGGCCACTGCAGCCCTGCGGTGGCATCGCAGGACCCCGGGGTTGCTGCTGGCTGGGGCACGGACGCCTATGGGGGGTTTGAAGCTTGGGGACCACAGACATGAGCGCTGAGGCCGAGAAGGTTCCGGAGCCCTAACCTCAGGCCTGGCATTCCGTCGGGGGACCTGCACTGTCAGGACTGCCCCTCCCCACACGGTGTCATCACGGCCTGTGAGCCCGCTCATCCCCTCCCGGGGCCTCCCTTGTCCGCCCCAGCTGACGCTCGGCGCCTGCCAGCACCGCCGCACCGCAGGCCCGTCCCGCGGCCCCGTTCACGGCTGCTTGCAGGGAGGCCGAGATGTCCGAGCCCGGCCTCGCACAGCCTCCCGCGCACGCCGGGCCTCCCCCCAGTACTCCTGGCTTCAG
The DNA here is from genome assembly GCA_002007465.1 of Ailurus styani. NCBI lineage: Eukaryota > Metazoa > Chordata > Mammalia > Carnivora > Ailuridae > Ailurus > Ailurus styani. The sequence goes on from LNAC01000933.1 coordinate 128,863, forward strand.
GCACCCTGAGCGGGGACCACGCCGTGGCCGTGAGACTCAGCCCCCGCCAAGGCCACTCTGGCTCGGGGGGCCAGCTCGCAGACGGGAGCACCGGCTCCTCTGCACGCTGCTGCCCCCGTGGGGAGGACGGTGGCTTCGCACCCCAGAAACAGCGTAGAAACTTAAAGGAAAATGATCTGAGAAACCTACGAGAAGTATCTCCATCCTAGTTTCTTTGTTTAAAGACCCACTTTAGGAAGAAGGAGAGAGCGTGCAGACCAGCACGGAGAGGGGCACAGGAGAGAGAGAATCTCAAGCAGCCCGTGTGCTGAGCGAGGGGCCAGGTGTGGGGCTCGATCTCACGAGGGGTCATCAAGCTCAACTGACCGAGCCACCCAGGCGCCTCTCTGTGCAGCTGTCACTTGGAAACACGGAAGCCGCAGGTTCTGCAGGAGGCCAAGGGAGAGCTCCGCTAACAGCTGCCCTCCCAGCGCTCCACCCGTGTCCACACGGCTTGCTCTGCAGGCGATCTTGGCGCCTCCTGAAAGGGCTCCGGGGCCTCTACTGGGCTTCTCTGTCTTCTTTTTTTAATCACCGAGCATTAAACCTCAAAGCCGAAGAATATAGAATTGTCCTAACGACCAAGTTCATTCCTTAAAAATTATAAATGCTTCTAACATTGGGTTGCTTGGATTGGAACCGCTGAGAAAAATGCCTTTAATGCTTTATGTCACGTAAAAAATTGAGGAATGCAAGAGCACCTGAGTGGCTCAGTTAAGCAGCTGCCTTTGGCTCAGGTCATGATCTCAGGGTCCTGGGATCGAGCCCTACGTTCGGCTCCCCACTCAGCGCGGAGCCTGCTTCCCGCTCTGCCTCTGCCCCTCCCCCATGCGGCTCACGCGGCGCGCACTCTCTCAGGTAGAGAAATCATCTCTTAAAAAGAGCCCTTTTCTTTCGATGGTAGGCTAACAGCGACATAACGGGACAGCGGGCAGCCGCACGTGTGGGGAGCACAGCGTAACACGCAACCTTGTCAAATCACCAAGCTGTGCACGGAAACTGGTGGGACACTGGTGTCAACGATGTTCAAGTTAAAAAACAAAACAGAAAAAACAAACAAACAACAACAACAACAAAAGCTCTCTTTGGAAATACTTTGGGCGTTTGAATAAAACATACTGGTGACATCGTATCATTTACTTACTCTGCCAAGTCTGCGTCCGCGGTTGACGCGAGCTGATTTGCTGACCCGGCGAGAGGAAGGGCCGTGGCTGAAAGCGCCACAAGACCCCCTGCTGCGGCGACGGGGGGCTGACAAACCGCACTGTGGGCTCGCGGTACTGCACCCCCACGTCGGACAGACTCACACGGTCACGCATCAGTTACAACCAGAACAAAGATTTTTAAAAGCCGGCTCCGGGCCAAGCCGTGCATGCGGACCGCGGCGTCGGTCCTTCCCCCGCCGGCGAGGCCCTGGCGCTGAGCCCGAGCACCATGTCCGCCCAGGGCGACCGTGAGCGGTGGAAGGGCCCCCGCCCCGGGCCAGGAGGGCAGCGGGAGTGGGTCAGCGGGGGAGGCGCTGCCGGGCCGGCAGAGCCATGGCGGGGGGCTCACGGCACAGGTGGGGTGCAAGGAGCCCTGCGTGGCGGCTGTGCGGCCGGGTCCTCCATGGAGGGCAAGGGGGGTCTTGTTGGGGGAGGGGGACGCTTCTGGAAAACAGGCTCAAAGGAAGCCTTGGGCCCGCCGTCTGCCAGACAGGCCCCTGCCACCCAGAGCAGAGCTCGCCGATGGCAGAAGGCACGGGACGAGTGAGCGCGGGTCCGCGGGCGGCCACTGGAGGTGCGCACTCGGAGCCGCCGCACCAGCAAAGCTGCTGTCTTGCACGGTCCCGCGTGTGTGCAGGTGGGGCCCCTGGGCCAGAGCAGAGGCTGCCCGTCCAAACCCCCACACAGCTGCCCGAGTCAAGACAGCTAACCCCCCTCTCAAGTGCGCCCTCGGGGGACAGCGAAGGGCACGGCATGGAGCAGTCTGTTACCCAGCCGCTCGCGCAGCAGCTCCCGCAGCAGCGCGGCCCAGTGGCAGCAGAGGGCCTGTCCATGCTCCGCGGCTCGGTCCCCTGCAGGCGCCGGCGGAGGACGGCCCGGTTGTGAGCACAGGACACCAGTCTCAGGAAAGGTCCCTCTCCGGAACCAAACCAACCCACAACCACGTCCCCACTGAGGGTCCTGCGTTCTGATCCTTGAACTCAGAAGACTGACCCTAATTTTGTCTTTTGTGATTTATTACAATCCTGGCACCTGCAGGCCCACGGCAGGTGCAGGAAGCGCTGGCCCTCCTCTGGGGACGCCGGTGCCCGGGGCTCCCGCAGCACCCCCAGTCCGCTGCGCCAGGCTCTCAGCTGGGACACCTGTCCCCCGCACCCAGGACAGCAGCCATCTCCCTCTGGAAACACTCGCAGGGGGCTTCAGTTAGAGCACAGCGACCGACGCACCCAGCCCAACGCCACACACCCAGCGGGAGTGGCAGCGGCCGCAGACGGAGGCCCATCGACGCCGCCAGCCCTCACCTTCACTTGTTTCGGATGGACTTCCTTCTCCTTCATGGCTTCCAGGGGCTGTCGGAACCTTCCAGAGGTGGGAAGAGGCACTGGAGGACTAGCAATGGGGGTTTCGAGTCTTCCCGAACCTTGACTTAGTGTCTCTCCACACCCTGAGCCATCACCTAAAAACACAGCACAAGGTCAAGGTCTAACCCTAACCCTCTGGTGGCACCCTTGGGGGAGGGCCTGGGGGGTGGACACTCGGCAGAGCCAGGGGTATGGCCAGACCGCCGCTTCCAGGTGCTGCGCGAGGCCCCGAAACGCCCAGGAGAGCTGCGGCCCCCCTCCCTGAAGACCTCGACAAAGCACCAACAAATCCGCATGATGACATAATTGCACACACTCAGGAAAAGTGTATTTTGCATGTTTGGTATGTTAACACCCATGATTCCAACATAACCTTTAATGGTGTCTCAGCTCGTCTGTAAGCAGATGCACAAGTGGGTGTCCTCATCCCCCCAGAGACAGGAGCCCAAACCCGCAGGGCTCCCACAGGACGCGCCTGGGCAGACACGCGTGTGGGGCCTGATCTTCCACGCCTGAGGAAGGGACCAGGACAGGGCAGTCCCGCCACGTGTGCGCAGAGAGGGGAGGCGGGGCCAGGAGAGACACGGCACCCAGCGGCAGGGCCCGGTGCGGGCAGCGGGCCAAGCAGCAAGCGTCTGGCCAGGAGGAGGTGATCACGCCTGATGGGGGTGGAGACAAGCGCGGAGACCAGCCCGGCTGGACTGCAGAGCCCCCAGCAGCCTAGGGTTCCAGACTCGAGAAACCCGTCACGGGTGGGGCCTCCGAAGGGAATTCCAAAGCTCTCCTAAGCACGTGGTACCTCCCTAACCCTTGCAAGAGGCTGGGGAAACAGAGGGAGGCACCCAGGGAAAGACAAGGTCAGCCTCGGCAGCTGCCTCTCTGACCGGCCCTGAGCGTGGGTGGGAACGGGGGGCTCGGAGCCCCCGGCACGGCCCGGCCCCGCCCAGAACTTGGAGCAAGCTGCTGACAACGACCCTGCTAAGGGGTCTAAGTTCTTAAACACGCCGACGAGTGCACAGAAGACAGCGTGAAACAGGGACTCAGAGACTGCTGGAGGAGGTGCAACAAAGGCAGCAAACACGAGAAAACTTTAGAAAAACCAGAATATCTTCAAGGAAATAAGTCTCATTCATGGAACAAAGAAGTTTCAAGAAAAAAGAACAGAGACTAAGAAAGAAGAGCTCTTTGAAGTTAGGACACAGCACAAATGAAAACATTTGCTTCCAAACTTAAGAAATAATTTCTTTTTTTTTTTTTTTTTAAAGATTTTATTTATTTATTTCACAGAGGGAGAGAGATCACAGGAGGCAGAGAGGCAGGCAGAGAGAGGGGGGGAAGCAGGCTCCCCGCTGAGCAGGGAGCCCGATGCGGGCCTCGATCCCAGGACCCTGAGATCATGACCTGAGCCGAAAGCAGAGGCTTTAACCCACTGAGCCACCCAGGCGCCCTTAAGAAATAATTTCTTAAAAGGTTCTTTAACAAATAAAAACAAAAGTACAAAGAAATGGAAACAAGGTGAGAAAATAAGAAAATCAGTGATTAAGAGGAAGTACAGCAAGATGAGAGCCATGGGGCAGTGACCCAAGGAACATGAAGACCTGCTCAGGATGAAGGATGTGCCCAGGGATGGGGCGTCACGTGGCGGCCGCAGTGCTCCGTGACGCCAGGCGCTGAGACGGTGGTCAGACGCTCTGGGGTCTGAGGGAACATGACTACTTCTCACCTGCGAGTCTGCACCAAGCCAAACTATCCACAAACATTAGGAAGATGCCAAAGTTCTCGGAAAACCCACCTCCCACATGCTTTTTCTGCAAACGCTTCTAGAGAACATGCTACTTAAACTAAGGACCATGACGGAGGGACAAGGGGTCTGACCCGGAGCGCAGAGTCGGCATGTTCAGAAGGTGACAGCCATGTGGGCAGCGCACACCCGTGCTTGTGGCCAGTGTGGCCGGGACTCATGACGGAGAACAGGAGGGGCCACGAGAAAGGAAAAGCAGCTGTCTGGGAGGGGACACTCAGTCCCAGAGGTTCTGCGGGAATGTGACCAGTGCACTCAAAACACAAACACTGTGTGGTGAAGGGACAGGACGGGACGACGGGGCCACCTTAGAAAGACGGCAGAGAGGTATAAAGACCTGGCAGCCAGAAGTTTAAACATGTTGCTGCAATTAGCAAATGTGATTTAGAAATAAATACCACCACACATTTCCCGAAGTTCAGTGCGGGTGTCCTCAGGGAACGGTGGTTTGGAGTGGGGGGGCTGGCAGGCACCTTGCAGAGCCGCTTGATTCTTAGACCAGGAACTTACCACATGGACTAACTCAAAACTAAAATTAAGACGCTGCTGGCCCCACTCAGCACAAGCTGAAATGCCCATGAACTTCACTTCACTGTGGTCTAGTTTTCAAAAGCACTGAACTGAATCAATAACTTTTTTATAAAAAGTGAAAACATCGGGCGCCTGGGTGGCTCAGTGGGTTAAAGCCTCTGCTTTCGGCTCAGGTCATGATCTCAGGGTCCTGGGATCGAGGCCCGCATCGGGCTCCCTGCTCAGCGGGGAGCCTGCTTCCCCCTCTCTCTCTGCCTGCCTCTCTGCCTCCTGTGATCTCTCTCCCTCTGTGAAATAAATAAATAAAATCTTTAAAAAAAAAAAAAAAAAGAAATTATTTCTTAAGTTTGGAAGCAAATGTTTTCATTTGTGCTGTGTCCTAACTTCAAAGAGCTCTTCTTTCTTAGTCTCTGTTCTTTTTTCTTGAAACTTCTTTGTTCCATGAATGAGACTTATTTCCTTGAAGATATTCTGGTTTTTCTAAAGTTTTCTCGTGTTTGCTGCCTTTGTTGCACCTCCTCCAGCAGTCTCTGAGTCCCTGTTTCACNCAACAGTCAGAGAAGGACAAGGTCAGGAGGTCACAGAGGGCCCAGGTGACCAGCACTCCTGGAGACTGACGCAAGCGGGTCCGAGTCAGAAACAAGAGACCGTAGGTCTCCACGCACCCCCTGCCCAACACCAAGCAATCCACAAGGGGAAATCAGAACAAACCCCGGCGGACACCAGTGCCAAAGGGTCCAAGCGGATACCGCAGCCTCATGCACGGTGCCCTGGGAAGGCCGTGGCATCGCTGTGCACACGCTCAAGGACACCGGGGACACCACGCTACGACGCTGCTGCAGACCCCAGATGAGAGGCAGGGACCGCCGGAGAGGCGAAGGGCTCCCCCCAAGGCCCACACGGCACAGCCTCCCTCCCACACGGCAGTGCCCAGCAAGGGACGTCTGCGTGCCTCCTACCAGCGCAGCACCCCCTCCCGTGAAGGGCACCAGTGGGGCAGGTGGCAAAATCTAAGGAAGGTCCGCAGCTGAGATGCTGCTGTGGGCCACGGCGGATGTCTGGGTGCGGACTGCAGGGTGTGAAGGTGCACCGTCGGGTGTTCCAGAGTAACGTGACCTCAGGCCCTCAAGGGCCACTCAGCACAGAGAGATGGAGGCAGGCACGGCCAGCGTGCTCCAGCAGGTGGCAAACGCCAACCTGGGGGGCGCTCCATGCCGTGCGGTTCCCTGAAAACTTAAAGAGTCTTAAAAAAAAAAAAAAAAAGACCGACTCACTGTTTTCACTTCCATTGGTCTTTCCTTCAAACCCAAGAGGAGAGGGTCTGGGCTTTTCTTGGGCATCAAGAGATGTTACAATAAAATCTTCAACATCTTTCTCCTGTTCAAACAAGCAAGTTTTAAAAGGTCATGAAATAACAATTTATCACATCAGGGAGCTGAACTAGCCAGATGAAAACTCCGTAAGGCCTGAATTTATCATTTTCCCACACAGAACCCGAACAAGGGTATTACACGCTTGGGAGCACAATGAGATCACGTGCTTCTAGAACTTAAACAAACCCAGCCACAGCTCCCTAGGGATATTTTAAAGGAGTCACCAGCAAATATCTCAGATTAAAAAACATTTCTGTGGTAGTGTCCATGAGCATATGGGCATCTCAGATATCACATTCCCTATAACTTGTTTTTTATTTTATCTAACCCAGGACATGCAAAATCTCAACAGTATTCTGTAAGAAAAGATACAGTCTAGCTCAAAAATAATTTTTTTGAGATTAATTAGCATTATACGTAGAAGTATGAAATACAACAGAAAACAAATCTAGAAAACACACTCTAGACAAAGAACCTGAAAGAAAACTACACACGAAGGTGGGTTTGGGACTGTGCTTCTCGAGCCCATGCTAGTGAGCGCACGGAGGCCTGGCGGATCTGAGTAGGACTGGTGCATCGCACAGATTTTCGGGAGTAACTGAAGTCCTCTAATCACTCATGTTACAACCGACTGGGGCTGGTGCTGCAGAGAGCTGACTGTCCCTACACATGGCTGACTGGGGACTGTCCGTGCACAGCCACACCTGGGCCACTGGCCCCGCCAGGAGATGAACCAACAATGGCTGCAGACACATTCCCACGGGAACACTCTGGGGCCTGGGCAACCCACGGACGCCAAACCAGGGCAGCAGCCAGGGAAGACCACTTACCACGGACCTCCACTGCACATGGTGGTCTGCAGAGGGAGCCCTGTCTGCAGCCAAGGGAGACTCTGCCCACCTGGAGGCCTTTCCTGCTGCGGACCCGCCCAGGTACGAAAGCAGCTCCACCTGGTCTGCCTGGAGCGAGGCACCGGTCCTGTCCTGCAGGGAGGTGTCCAAGCTCAGGGCGTCCGAGAACGGTGTCAGGGGCAGGCTGGGCGCAGGCTCAAGGGTCGAGTTCTTCCTGACCACCTCCGGCGAGCTCCAGGAGGACAGATCCATTGCCCTGAGTGCGTTCTTCAAGGGCCCGGGCCCCACAGGATGGGTCAGGTCATGGGAGCCACCGTGGAAGCCTGCTTGTAAACAAAGTGACCCGTCCTGCAAATCATCCTGATCTTGCTCAGGAACATCTGACATTTCATTTTTTACCAATGGATCCTGACTTCCACACATGGTTTTATCGATATGAAATGCACCAACGAGAGGACATTTATCCATTTCTTCACCATTACTGGAACGATGACTCAAACTGTTTTCTAAAGCCTGTGGGGTTACCACTGGCTGCTCAAGTTCGAAACCCTCTGGCTCCAGGTTCTGGAAGTTCCCAGAACACACCAAACGGTTCAACTTTTCTTGAAGTTCTTTCACCTGATTTAGGAGACCAACTTTCCGCAGCTGACAATCTTCCAGTAGTTTTTCCTTATTCTGCATGTAAAAAGGAACACACACAAAGTAAAATAATGGAATTACACAGAGTCACATCTGTCTGATGTCTGTAAGCCCAGTTTAGAGGCTGTCTGAGCACTTAAGGAGAAACCTCCATGAGGAGCCCCTAGGTGGAGAGTTCAAGCTTTTCTAATCCCATGAAAGGCAGAATCATGGCCGAGAGCTCCTTCCTACAAGCTGGCTGCTGCAGAGGACTCTGGGAAGGCGGCAGAGCAGGAAGCACCGGGAGCCTGCCTCCCACGTGGGCACCTGCCCTGGCAGAACCATGCCCGCTGCAGATGACTCCAGAGTCTGTCCAGGGCTTGCACCTTCCAGGGGGAGGCTTGGAGGACAAGGTGCAGTCGGGCTGGGTCAGGGACAGCTCCTCGCACGGCAGCGGCTACCCATCCCTGGACCCCCTCGGCCAGCCGCTGTGCGCCTGTTCCTCGAGCACCTTGCACACAGCCCGCAGCACTTGGGTGGGCACGATGGGCCCTGTCCTCCAAACCCTGTGCTCTGCTGCTGCTGCTGCCTGCAGTCAAGGGGCAAAGTGGTGGGAGGCCATTGTTGCAGCCCCTCCCCCTCTGGCTGAAGGGACCGCCAGGGGATTTAAAGGGCCAGTGCCCTTCTTTCCCACCACAGCATTTTTCTTTCTGAGGAAATTATTAAACACTAAAACATTCAAAAAACAACTACGTATATAGAGGAGATGAGAAAGCGACTTTGTGTGCCCAGGGGAAGGCGCAGACGAAGAAGATATGTGAGAAGACCTCAAGTTTAAACTTCAAGCTGATCCTTGGCACAGGGACAGCCTACAACAATTAAAAAAAAAAGGAACAATAACAAACACCAAACTATGAGGAAGTAGGAGATTCAGATTTCCAAATTTACATTATTAGACTCAAATGTTCACTGTTCAAAAACAAACCAGAAAAAAAGTATCCCAAGGCATACAAGGAAACAGGAAACTATGGCCCATTCAAAGGAAAAAAACAAATCCAAAAGAACTCACTCTGACAAAGACGCAATGTCCGATCTACTGGTCAAAGATGTTAGAACAACAGTCTTAAAGACAATCAAGGAACCAGAGGAAGATGTAGAGAAGATTAAGAAAGTGATGTGTGAGCAAAGTAGAAATATCAATGGAGGGAAGGAAAATCTTAAGAAACGAAAAAGAAATTGCAGAGCGGAAAAGTAGGATACCTAAAATAAAAAATTCACTAAAGGGATTCAAAGATCTGAGGAGGAGAAAAAACTGAACATAAAGACAGAATAATGGAAATGATCATGTCTGAGGAAAAAAAGAAGATTGACAAAAGTGAATTCAGACTAAGGCACCTTGGGACAGCAGCAATCAGACCAACATACGCGTCGTGGGAGTCCCAGAAGGAGAGAGAGAGGCGGCTGACAGAATATTTGAGGACATAATGACAGAAAACTTCCCAGAACTGATGAAAGACTTGAATGTAAACATCCAAGAAATGCAACAAACCCCAAAGAAGACGAACTCAGAGAGAGACACATCAAGATGGATGACAATCAAATGTACAGAAGCTAAAGGCACTAAGTGGCTTGTCACATACAAGGGTGCACAATAACCTCACCAGCAGACTTCCCATCAGAAACTCTGGAGGCCAGAGAACAGCAACTCAATATATTCAAAGTGCTAAAAGAAAAAAGCCTGTCAACTAAAAATCCAATACCCAGTGAAACTGTCCTTTAAGAGTGAGGAAAAAATTAAGATATTCCCAGATAAATAAAAGCAGAAGGAGTCTGTGACCACTCCATCTTCCCTACGAGAAATGCTCAAGGGAGTCTGTACGGTGAAACAAAAGGTCACCAGACGTAACTCAAGGTCACGCGGCAAAGTAAAGATCCCAGTAAAGGGAAGTACAAGCGTGAGAAGAAAAGCCAGTGTATGAGACTGTACACCTGAAACTAACAGAACGCTGTATGTTAAAGTACGTGAATTTTTAAAAAGTTTGTGCCATTGTAACAGTGGTTTGCAACTCCACATTTCATTTTCATCATGATTTAAAAGACAGTTTTTAAAAGTTAACAGTCTAAAAGTCAGTATTATTGACTTTAGTTTGTAACTCCCATGTTTTTTCTACGTAACTGAAAAAAACTAATGGATTTAAAACTATCATTGGTTTACGTTTTGAGGCATACAGGTATAAAAATGTACTTGCTCACAACGAAAACCAAAAAGGGTAGGGGCAGAGCTGAAAAGGAAGAGTTTATTTTATAGTTAAGCTGGCATAAATTCAAACCACAGTGTTATAATAGTGGATGCTAAATGTAATCCCTAACAGAACCCCCCCCACACACACAAACAGCTGTACTATATACACAAAGAGAAATGAAAAAGGAATTTAAAGATTTTAGTATAAAATGTCAATTAACCACAAGAGAATACAGTAATGCAGAAAATCAGAACAAGGCTATAAGGCATATAAAACACAAGGAGCAAAATGACAAAAATATATGCTTCCTTATCCATAATTACTTTAAATATAAGTGGATTAATCTCTCCAATCAAAGACAGAGAATGAGAAAGGCAGAAAAGATAAAAACACATAATCCTGGGGTGCCTGGGTGGCTCAGTCGGTTGAGCATCTGACTCCTGATTTCGGCTCAGGTCATGGTCTCAGGGATGTGAGAGCACAAGCCCCACTTCAGGTTCCCGTTCAGTGGGGAGTCTGCTTCACCCTCTGCCTCGTTCCCCCTTTTATGCTCACATGCTTTCTCTCAAATGAATAAAATCTTTAAAAGAAAATAAACCAGAGTGTAGCCTCCTCACTCAGGTATGAGTCCAGCACTACCTTGATACTAAAGCTAGAAAATGACACTACAAAACCAAAAACTACAGATCAATATCCCCTATGAACACTGATGCAAAAATTCTAAAATACTAGCAAACTGAATTCAATACCATAATAAAAGGATTATACACTCTAACCAAGCAGTGTTTACTCCTGGAATGCAAAGTTAGTTCAACACAGGAAAACCAGTCTACGTATACACATTAGTAAAATGAAAGAGAAAAAAAGTCACTTGATTGTCTCAATTGGTGCAGAAAATGTGTCTGACAAAGCAACACCCTTCCATTATAAAGACATTGAACATACCAAAAGAAAACTACCCTAATGTATAAAACCCATACATGAAACACATACAGTGTACATCATACTCAACAGTGATGGACTGAAAGATTTTCCTCCAAGACCAGGAACAAAGCAAGAATGCCTGCTCTCACCACTTCTCTCCGACACAGCACTGCACGTTCTAGCCAGAGCAACTGTGCAAGAAAAAGACATAAAATGTGTCCAAACTGGAAAGGAAGAACTAAAATTATCTATGTTCCAAGATAACATGATTGTATATGTGGGAAACAAAGATTCCATTTTAAAAAACCGAGTTAGAATATATCAATTCAGCAAAATCACAGGATACAAAGTAAACATGTAAGAAACCAGTTGCATTTCTACACACCAACAATATTGAATCCGAAAAAATGAAGGAAACAATTCCATCTACAATAGCAACAAAAAAGAAGAAAATAATTAAGAATTCACTGAACCAAGGAGATGGAAGTTTTATACAATGAAACTATGAAACACTGGTGAGACAAATTACAGAAGACAAATAAATGGAAACACATTTCACATTTATGGAATGAAAGACCTAACACAGTTAAGATGTCAATACTAACAGTGATCTACAGATTCAATACAATCCCTATAAAAATTCTAAGGATGTTTTTTTGCAGAAACAGAAAAACCCATCCTAAAATTCAGAGTCAAAACAATCTTGAAAAAGAACAAAGCTGGAGGACTTACAATTATCTGACTTCAAAACTTATAACCAAGCTACAGTAATCAAAACAATGAGGTATTGGTGGGAGGCTCAGTCTGTTAAGCAGCTGCCTTCAGCTCAGGTCATGATCCTGGAGTCCCAGGGACGAGCCCCATGTCGGCCCCATGTCGGGCTCCCTGCTCAGCAGGGGGTCTGGTCTGCGTCTCCCTCTGCCCCTCCCCGCCCTGGCTCCCGCTGTCTCACTTGCTAACTCTCTCTCTCTCAAATACAAAAAAAAATCTTTACAAGAAAAAAAATGGTTAAGACGGGGGGCACCCAGCTGGCTCAGGGGGTGGAGCGCTGCAACTCCTGACCTTGGGGTTGTGAGCTCAAGCCCCAGGCGGGTGTAGAGATCACTTACCCAAAAACATAAAATCTTTTTTTTTTTTAAGATTTATTTTTCCATCTGAGAGAGAAAACATGCACGAGTGAGAGGGTCAGAGGGAGAGGAAGAGAGAATCCAAGCAGACTCCACACTGAGCGTGGAGCCCGACGGGGGGGCTCCAGCTCACCACCCTGAGATCACGACCTGGGACCCCAAAAATAAAAAATTTTTTTCTAAAAAGTGGTTAAAATAAAACTCTTAGATGGTATGTATTTTACTACACACACAAAAGGCAACTGTCATAGCCTACTTCTGTGGTGGTTTACTTAGAACAAAAGCATTTTTTTTTAAAGGGAAAAAGGGCCTGGAAGATTCTAAATGCAAACACTGAAAAATATAAAGTTGCAGGGCGCCTGGCTGGCTCGGTTGGAAGAGCGTGTGACTCTTGATCTCAGGGTCACAAGTTCAACCCCCACACTGGGTGTAGAGATCACTTAAAAACTAAAAAATTAAAAAGAAAAAAAAAAAGAAAAATATAAAATTGTGATTTGTGGAATGAATCTGCCATTTCCTTGTCAGTGCGTAACTGCTAAGAATTTGGCAACCAGCTCATCATCACAGGGCTGAGCTTTCTCTCAAGAATTCAAACAAATGTTCTTGTCCCCAGGGCAATGAGAGAAGGTCGCAGGGCAGAGTTAGAAAGTCCTCTCCAAACAGAATTAAATGTCCTGCGGGGGTTTGATAAACACACAAAACCAGATTCGGGCATCTTCTATCAGAACCGCAGGCACGGTCCATATACGCGCAGAATTCAGAACCTTCTCATTTTACAAGAGGGCTGTGGTGCATACGGCGCGGCCCAGGAGCTCCCGGGAAGGGAGAGCGGAGACATCCTGTCAAACCATGCGGTGTCTACACCAGTGGGGTTACAGGAGGCTCAAAAGAGCCCGGGCCTGAGTGTAGCTTGAAGCACACTTTGCCACTGCACTCAGGAAAGCCTCCAAACCAGCCAGCCACTTGTGATCTTCAGACCATCTCTACCCTGCGACACTCGATGTGGCCGATGTGCAGCCTTCCCAACCAGGGAGAGAAAAGTCAGCTCTCCCGCTGCAGCCTCCTGGTGATCAGAGTTTGCAAACTGGTGTGTTCCAGATCACCGTGCTCTTCTCTACTGGGAGCACGAGCCAAAACATGTAGGGAAAAAACCCTGAAATTCGAAAAATAAACGTGAGCCTCTCAAAGTAACAGATGCTGGTGATAGAGGCCTTGAGCCACGCAGCTGCGTGGGCAACCTGACCTCCCCTGGAAACCCTGCAGACAGGCCGGGGAGCGCAGTTAAACCCGACTTGCATCGTCACCGCAGAAGCAAGCGACTGCTTGTTTTCACAGGCTGAAAAGACCGTGGGAGAGGAGCCTTTCCAGAGAACAGCTCAAGAAAAGGTGGAGGCATTTCAGAACAGATCCGGACAGACAAGCATAAGGACGCGACAGAGCTGTCCTACGTAACATGCACGGCACCTCCGGCAAAACGTCAGTGACGTCTCGGCCCACGCAGCAGCACGGGCTGTGTGCGCAAGTACCTTCGGCCTCCCCGGCCCGCTGCCACGGTCCCCCGTCCCCATGTGCATCTCGCTCTTCACCAGGAGCAGCTCGGACTGCAGCTGTCTCTGGCAGGCAGCCAGCACGGACATCACGCCGTCCTGCCGGTGCGGAGCCGGGGGTGCGAACGGGCCCGGGGCTCTGGCAGGCTGCAAATCCTCAGGAACCGCACTCTATAACGAGCAGACAAAACAAAGACGATGAAGCTAAAGACACCAGACGGTCTGACGTGCCCTGAGCCCAGTGCCCGGGCTGCCGCGGGCTCCCGGAGCTCCGGAGCTGGGGCGTCAGCCGGCAGGACCCCGAGGGGACGTCCCTGCCCCCTAACCATCTCCTCACCCACGAAGAGCATCGGACCAGAGCCGTGCCCCGCACTCCTGTGACCTGTTCCCTGCCACCGCAGGTCAGGACTCGGCCCCGGCTGGGCCACCCCGAGACGCACAGGCCGGTGGGAGCTGCTCCCAGTGGGGCAGGGCGGCAGGCGCGAACCGTGACCTCGACTCAAACCTAACTGCAGCACGTCCCTACACGACGTGCGCTGGATTAGAGCCCAGAAAGGGACACGCAGGGAGCCTGTGTAACACACAGCCACCTCCAACTCATCGAACGTTCCCAGTCGTGGGACTCTGAAAACCTTAAGTAACCGACCACGCTAAGTTTAAAGCCACGTGAAACAGTGAACTCTCCGGTCTGATTTCACCGTGTACGTGACGTTCTGAAACCGGAGGTTCTGTGGAGCCTAACCGCACCCAAGAGCCACGGGGTTCAGATCCAGCTCTACGCCTCAGGAGCCAGCCCACGGGAACCGCAGCCCCCCATGCCTGCCCCCGAAAGGACACCCCCTTCAACGTCCGACGTAAAGAGAACAGAGCAGCAGCAGGAAGTTCTCCTCGAGAGAACCTCCGACTCTCTGGTCCAACCCCAGGGCTTGGCCACCCGGGGCCTCGGGCAGGCCTCTCACAGGCGCCACAGGCGTGCTTGCTCCCCATGCGTGTCCCCGCTCCCCCCGCACGCCCCTGTGCCTCTGTACATGCCCTGCTCCCCGCACACCCCGGTGCCCCCACGTGAGCCCCACACCCCCCCAAGACACTAGGCCTCCGGCAAACCGGCAGGAGAGAGCGAGGCCCACCTGTGCGTCTCCGGCCTGGCCCAGGGGGTCTGGGGGCAGCTGCGACTCTTCATCCCACGAGGCGCCTGCCGTCCGGGGGCCCCGTGCCCGGGAGCTGCCATCCACGCGAGGGTGCGCCCGAGCCCCCCGCGCCTGCTGCTGGTCCAGCTCCTTCTGGCAGCGCAGGAAGCGCTGGCTGAGCAGCTGCAGCTGGCGGCTGAGGCGCACGCACTGGGCCCGGAGCCGCTGCAGCTCCGGGGGCTCAGCCTCAGCGGCCAGCGGCTGCTGCTCCAGCGCCAGACGGAAGCGGGAGAAGGCCGACAGGAGCGCCCCCAGCTCGGCCGAGTGCGCCAGCCTCTGCCGCTTCATGGCCTCGAGCTCCATGTCCCTCTCCGCGATCCTGGCCTCCTTGGCTTGCAGGGCGGCTTCGAAGGCCCCGATCTGCGAGGCCACGCGCCGCGCCTCGGCCTCCCTGAGGGCCGCGCCGCGCTCCAGCTCGGCCAGCTGCCTGGCAGCGGCCTCCTCCACATCCCGCAGCCGCTGCCGCAGGGCCTCCAGGGCCTCGCCGTGCCTGCGCTCCTGCTCGGCCAGCATCCG
>LNAC01000933.1:144372-161301 GCA_002007465.1 Ailurus styani
CCTCTGCGCTCGCGGCGCGCGCCACCTGCCAAGAAGGCGCCGTCACCGCCAAGAGCAGGCCTCCCGCGGAGACGCCACGGCAGCGGGAACGCCCACCCCGGCATCAGCCAGGGCCCGAGCTCCGGGCGTCCGGCCGCTCCGAGCACCTGCCCGCACGACCCCTGCCATCCCATGCCACCACCGCCGCCACCCTGGGCCACCCCGCGCCGCCACCACCACCACCCCGGGCCACCCCCGCCGCCACCCCGTGACGCCCCCGCCGCCACCCCCGCCGTGGGCAGGGAGCACAGACCGGCCGCTGCACCGCCACCAGCATGGATGTGCTGCTCGTGTTGGAGCGTTATAAACTATAAATGAAAATCACTAGGGGTCATTCTGACACCAGAAGAAGAATAAAGTAAGGCAATCAGGCTTGGGAACGTGCCCTACTGGTGGCCAGGACCAAGCCAGGCACACAGAAGGGGCCACCGTGCTGCTCCTGGCCCACGCCTCGGAGCGTGCGTTCCCTCACAGCACATCACGCCGCCCTCCACAACTCTAAGGTGCAAACTGTTCTTAAACATACTTTGAAGATGACACAATTGAAACTCAGACGTTAAATATCCTGCCAAGACTGCAAAGACCGTAAATGGAAAGTCAGGTGGAAAGTTATCAGTGCAGCTCCGCTCTCGGTTCTTGGAAGGCTGAACCACGGGCAGCAACTCACCAGCTTCCGCTCAGTGAACAGCCCTCAGCCAACTTCTGACAGTCCACTTCCTAGACACTGAGAGTTTTGTAACAACTCTTGTTTCACTAGTACCACTTAATGCCTTTACACTCAGAATCCAACCCGGCCAATACTGAACACAAAAGTGAGAAAACAGACGCATCTCTGGCTGTGGCTTCGATGGCGTCGGCGTCTCGGGCTCACACGCCTGCGGCCTCCGTGCTGTGCTAGGAACGGTACAGTCAGCAAAGGGCACTGCGGCAGGTGAGGCGAGACGCACCGGCAGCCCATGGGCGCCCCGACGTCCAAGGGCTGACCAGAGCCTCGAGAGTGATGCTGTCCGCACAGAACGCGGGCGAAGGCACTCACTGCACTGAGGACACAGAGATGAAGAGACACACGCCACAAAGCACACATCACAACACAAATATAAACCCTGCACGGGAACATGGTTGCAACCCCAAAACCTAAGACAAGTCCTCCGGGGTACCGGGCACACGGGGCAGGAGAGCCCGGCGAGGGGCAACACTGGTCGCCAAGAAGAGGAAAACGGCGCAGGCAGGGAACGGGGAACACGGGCGGAACTGCGGGCCAAGAGCACGCACGCCCGGTGTCCTGGGCTCTCGTTCTGGCTGACGCAGGTCCTTCCCACGCAGGACTCTGTGGAGGGGCCGAGGCCGGAGAGCCCCCCACCCCCAGGGTGGTGTCGCGGGGGCGCTCGTCCCTCGGCAGGTGCAGCCCCGGCACAGGACCGAGGTCTGGGGCACTGGCGCCCGGAGAGGCCTACCTCGCCGAGCGCGCCACTCCCCGGGCTGGCCAGCTGTGCCTCGGGCTGCTCACTAGCACACACCGCCTCCTTCTCCCTGTTCTGCAGAAGCGCCTGTGGAAATACAATGCTCATGCCAACAAAATGGGCCCTGCAAACGGGAGGAGGCACCCTGTCAAGCCTGCAGCTCAGTTTGAAGATGGTCTGTTTCCTACTCACAAAGCAGGAATTCCCACCAGAGAGACGCCTGCTGCCTGGGATTGGCCTAAAACCCCGTTCCCACTGACATCACACACGGAGCCTGGGAGCGTCCGCGTGAGCCACACGCCGAGGGTCTTCCGGCACCTTCCGCTCACGCCCCCGCAGCTGCCGGGCACCACAGGCAGGGGCTCGGCACTGAGGCCATTTCCTTAAAACTTGATTGTCCACTAAAGCACGTTACGTTAAGACGACAGAGAAGATTTAAAGACAGTTTTTTAGGAGGGGTGCCTGGACGGTTTGGTGGGTTAAGCACCCAACTCCTGACTTCAGCTCAGGTCGTGGTCTTGGGGTCGTGAGATGAAGCCCCGGGTCAGGCTCCACGCTCAGCAGGGAGTCTGCCTGAGACTCTCTCCCCCTGCCCCCGCGCTCCCTCCACAACTACTCAGTTAATCTTTTTCATCCTGCTCAGAGCAAGGATCTAACAAGGAGCAAACATTTAATAAAAAGTCACCTCTTCTAGGACGGGGTAAAACTAGGTCAACGGTGATGACTTGTTTCCTCTGTACAGTTTCTGCCATCAGAGAGGTGGGTCCTCCCTCCAAAGGCCAGGCTCTCAGAGCCGCGAGCAGGACGCAGAGGGTTAGGGTTAGGGTTAGGGACGCGCGGGGGGGGGGGGGGGGGGGGGGGGGGGGGCGCAGGCCTCCATCCCCCATCCCGGGGGCTCTAGGCTCTGCCCCAGCTGCCGACCTCACAAGAGAAGGCCGGCGCCTCCTAGACGCGGACAGTGTCCGTGCCCATGCCCCACGGCCCCCGGTGGGCCGCAGCCCTGATAGGACCCCTACCAACGCGGGCGTCTGGGCGGGTCCCCCCGGGTTACCTTCAGGCTGGCGTTCTCCTCCTGAAGTTCTCGCACGCAGGCGGCTGCACAGCCGCTCTCTGCCTCTACTTTCCTGTTCAGATGCACCACCTCATCACTCTTACTTGCTAAGTCATTTTTAATCTTTTCCAACTGTTCTTTTAAGTCCAAAACCTTTCATTAAAACAGAAAAAACTAAAGATTACCTAATATTCTCAGTCACTCAATCATTACTAAATCACTTTAAAACATTTCCAAGTACATACCAGGAAGAGTTATTAGTTTAGAACCATTAAAATTATAGAGCTACCCAGCCAGGACGAACCCCTTCGCAGACTGGGTGGGTGCACCGCCCTCGCCAGCAGCCCTGAGCAGGGGAGCCCCTCGGGGCCCCGACACTTGCCTCACTCTCTCGTTGCTGGAGTGCCCTCTGCAGCGCCCCTAACTGGACTTCTGGGCCCGCGGAACAGCTGCCTGCAGGAGTCACAGACGGCAGTGTAGACACCAGAAGCAAGTGACTCTTCTGTTGCTCCTCCAACACCTCTTTATCCTGAAGAAGAAAAAAAGGAGGTTTATTCTGGGTAAGTGTCTCAAGGAATCGGGGGCCTCAAGCTGTGATGTGAGTGCGCAGCGCCCTCCCATCTTCCTGGCGCTTGGCCGAGCACGCCTGTGCACGCCAGCCGCGTGAGCCGCACACCAGCCGTGCTCCAAAGATCCACCCAGGAAAAGATGGGATCTCAAACACAGAGCCGCAGGGCGTTACTGCTAGTGTCCACCGCTCATTATTCAAAATGGTGCAAGACAGTTTCTAGACTACTGGCTGTTAAAAAAAAAAATGTAAAGAACTTGCCCAAAAATAAGACAATGGCTAACAGTGACGACATCTATATGATGCACATTAACATCTCATCAAAGTCTCCAAAGATAACATACTACGGGGAAATTAGTTACAACAAATTAAGTGAAGAAGTTACATAAGTGGTTCAACTTCGTGGAACGGAAAATGGGCACTGTCTATACCTGTAGCATCTAATAAGCTCAGGAAGTGTTTGCTGAGGGAAGGAGGGAGGGATGAAAGGAGAAAAGATGGAGGGAGCAGAGGCGGAAGGAGGAGGGGTGAAGGGAGGAGGCATGGAGGGAGCAGAGATGGAGGGAAGAGGGAGGAGGAATGGAGGGAGCAGAGGTGGAGGGAGGTGGAGAGAGGAGGGATGGAGGAACCGAGGGAGCAGAGGTGGAGGGAGGAGGAATGGAGGGAGCAGAGGTGGAGGGAGGAGGGATGGAAGGAGGAGGAACCGAGGGAGCAGAGGTGGAGGGAGGAGGAACCGAGGGAGCAGAGGTGGAGGGAGGAGGGGAGGCTGCAGGCAGCACTGACGCAGCAGCCCTGCACTGAGCGGTCCAGTTCTGAGCCAGGAAAGGAAGTGGCCGGAGCAGGGGCAGGGCGCCCCTCTTGTGCTGGGTGTCCCCCCGAGACCGTGTTCGTCCTCCAGAAGAGCCCCGACTTCAGTTAACGGTCCCCATCTGCGTGTTGGAGAATCACACTCCCCTCCTGGAAGCCAGTGTCGTCTTAGGGCCCAAACGGACCCTAAAGTAAAGGTTCTCACTGACCCTCACTTTTCAAAAACCCTTTTTTAACCTTCAGCAACATGGAAGACACGAGCATCAGAAGTTCAGCTCCTAGGCCAAACCGCTGGGAGGGGGGTGCGGGGACTGGACCGGCCGCACCGCCGGCCACCCTGACAGCCAGACGACCTCTGGCTGGCACTTCAGACAAACAGCGTCCGTACGCCATTGATGCGTGATCGAAACCACAGTATGAAAACACCCGGAGAGTGTTTTTACGGGGGAGTTAACTTCCTAAATTCAAAAATTAGAATAACTACAAGTAGCTCCAGGTTAAGTACTTAACCAAGTTCTTCTAAACCTAAAACCCTGACTTCAAGAAATTACTAAGGACAAATTCAGACTCCCTGAGAGAGAAAGAATTGCTATCAAAGGGCTGAAACACCCACTTGCCAGGGAGACATCATGGTTCCTGAGAGATCAGACACGGCTCCCAGAAGCCCCAGGAGCCTGACTGGGGACCGTGACACGGGCACAGCGGAGTTTGCCTCCGAGGTCGCTGGTGGACAAGCCAGGGGACCGGGGCTGGTCTTTCAGCTCCCCCGCCACCCCCCCGACCTCCGGGGAGGGAAGCCCCGTAAGAACCCCCAAGGACTGGGCCTGGGGAGCTCCCGGCCTGGGAAACGCGTGGGGGGGTGCGCCTGGGGGGTCCCGCCCTTGGCCCCCCGCCGCGCCCCCTGCCCCTCTCCATCTGGCTGCTCCCGAGATCCACCCTTTCATAATGAGTCAGCAGTTTCTCTGGGATCTGTCAGCCGCTCTAGCAAGTCAGCTGAACCTGAGGAGAACCCCGAGGACCCAAAGGGACGTGAATGACCCCAAAGAGACCGAGCCCCTGGGCCTCTGGGGCCGACGCCACCTCCAGGTGGCCAGTGTGTGAACAAGGAAGCTCGAGGATGGGAGGCCCGTCAGAGGAGGCCAGGCCGGGGCACGGGGGCGCTCGCTGCTCCACCTGCCGCAAGGCCTCCACGGCGTCTCTCTGCCTCTGCAGCTCCTCCCGCAGCGCGGCCGCCTCTCGCCTGCAGCTGGTGTTGGCCTCCTCCAGCCGCTGCAGCTCCTCCTCCTGCAGTAGCATCTGTCTGTCCGCCAGCTCCTTCCTCGCCACCAGCTCCGCAAACCCATCGCACTTCTCTCTCAACTTGTCTTGTAACGATTTAATCTAGGATAGCAAAACCGCCCGGGCGATGCAGGAGTGAGAACCGCGATCTCCGCAGAGCAAGCACAGCCCACGGCGGAGCGGACACCGAGCCCCGCGAGCATGTCTGCGGGCAGGCGGCGCCGGGAGCCCCGCAGCAGCTCTCCGGCCGGGATGCGGGCATTCTTGCAGCAAAGACACAGAAAAACGGGAACCCGAAGCCTATCAGTGAGATCAAGTTAATTTTGTCAAGAGATGCTACTGGGCAATGAGAGACAAAACGCCAGGCACAGCGGCCCCCTGGGCGGGGTCGGGTCGGGCCAGGTGAAGGTCAGTCCCAGCCAGTCACGCTGCCTGGTCCCCTTGTGCCACTGTGCGGACGACACAACCAGCACCGAGGACAGGCATGTGGGTGGGCGGGCCCCCCCGTCGTGCAGTGGGTGCCACTCGGTGGGAGTCACCCTGGGGAACTGGGTGAAGGGTGCACGGGACGTCTATCCTGCTCGCCCCCAAAAATGAATCCACAACCATCTCAAAATGTGCTCAATGTTTTAGAAGGATAACGCAAACCAACTACAGCCACGCCCGGCAGGTCCGGCTCCAAGCAGAAGGAAGCAGGAAACACAAGCCAGAAACAGGATTGTGCACAGCTCTCCCCTCCCGCCGGCCGTGCAGGGCTGGGGTGGGAAGGCAGCGCCCCCCCATGCAGCTCTCCCCTCCCGCCCGCCATGCAGGGCTGGGGTGGGAAGGCAGCGCCCCCCCCATGCAGCGCTCCCCTCCCGCCCGCCGTGCAGGGCTGGGGTGGGAAGGCAGCGCCCCCCCCCCCCACCNTCCCGCCGGCCGTGCAGGGCTGGGGTGGGAAGGCAGGACCCCGCCCCCCATGCAGCGCTCCCCTCCCGCCCGCCGTGCAGGGCTAGGGTGGGAAGGCAGCCCCCCCCCATGCAGCTCTGCCCTCCCGCCGGCCGTGCAGGGCTGGGGTGGGTGGGAAGGCAGCGCCCCCCCCCCCCATGCAGTTCTCTCCTCCCGCCAGCCGTGCAGGGCTGGGGTGGGAAGGCAGCACCCCCCCCATGCAGCTCTCCCCTCCCGCCCGCCGTGCAGGGCTAGGGTGGGAAGGCAGAGCCACCAGGCAGCTCTCCCCTCCCGCCGGCCGTGCAGGGCTGGGGTGAGAAGGCAGCGCCTCCAGGCAGACCCACAACATGCTGTACCTCCTCATCCAGGTGCTCCTGCTGTCATTTTCAGGTACATGGAAAGAAAAAGTCATTCAAGAGATGACGTCTTTAAAACGTCCGAGAGGACAGTGCCTGGAGGGGGCCGCGCAGGGCAGGCTGACTTACGTCGCGGACGCAGGGGCCCCGGGGCCGCGGCCGGGCCGCCTGGCGGAGCTGCTCCTCCAGCCGCTGGATCTCCTGCTGGAACTCCTCCCGCTCATGCTCCCTCTCCGCAGCCTGCTCCTGTGGACAGAGAGGCGGGGGGCTCGCGCAGCTCGGAAGCACGGGCAGGACATGGCGCGTCTCCCTCCGGAGGAACGGGGGCGCCGTGGGGTCGGGAGCGGAGACCGCCGGCTGCGACGGGGACCACCCAGCGCATGTGACACCGCCGCCAGCCCTTCCCTTCCACACACGTGTCCGCGCGCCGGGACACGGGCTCCCCGCCTCGGGCCCTCTGGGAACGGAGCTAAAGGAAGAGGTGACCGTGCGGGCAGTGTAAGGGGACTGGCACAAGGTGGAGAGGCTCCGTCAGTGAGGCGTCTGCCTTCGGCTCAGGACAGGGTCTCGGGGTCCTAGGATGGGGCCCCACTAGGATGGGGCTCCCTGCTCGCCGGGGAGCCTGCTTCTCCCCCTGCCCCCCGTGCTGTGTACGCTCTCTCTCTCGAATAAATAAAATCGGAAGAAGAGAGAGAAAACGAACAGCCACGGACAGCAGACGGCTCGGGCCTGACTGCGCGAGTGCTGGGCACACAGGGCCGGCGACGTGGGCGGCCGGAGGGCCCCCCAGGCCCCGCACGGGCACACAGCAACAACCCCTGGGACGTGCACGGAGAAGCCAAGGGACCACAACAACCAGGCTGTGATAGGCCCTGACGCTGTGCCCCGGGAGCTCACGCCATGAAGCTGACCGCCAGGGACACCAGGAAAACCAAGCAAACATCCGAGATGCTCACGTCCATGAAGTGGCGCTGGCTACGCAGGTGCCTGTCCAGAGCCGCCAGCTGCTGCCGCAGAGCAGAGAGCTCCTCGGCCTGCGTGGCACACGCCTCGTGCCGGGACAGCTGGTCCTCCAGCTCGGCCTCCAACACCCTCATCTGGGAGAGCAGAGCGGCGCGGTCCTTCTCCGACTGCTTCCTGGCCTCCGCCTGCTCCTGGGTCAGACAGTCCACTTCCCTACGAAGAGCTGCAGACACAAAGAAAACGGAGAGAGCCCCACGGGTCAGGGCGGGGACGTGGACGAAAGCGGAAGTGTGACCCCCGCACGGCAGGTGCCCCACATGCCAGGGCCGTCCGAGGACAGAGCACACACGTGTCCGGCCCCCCGGCAGCCCAACCCGAAGTCCCCGCGGCCCCAGACCCCACCCCAAGGACACGAGGGCACACCTCCGGGGGAGAACATGCACTTGCAAGCCGGCCCGAGCCTGTGTCCTGGCAGACGCAAAGCCCACACCCTCACAGCCACCATTCAGCCAGACACCCACAGAAAATCAAGTCAAGCACTTCAGAAAAAAGAAAGAATTACATCTTTTAAATTAAGATTGGCTAAAACAAAAAACTTTAAAGCCTGAGAAGACTCTTTAGTGGTTGTTTCCAAGTGACACATCAGTTAATTTTCTAGCAATTATGACGTTACACACAGTCTCCAGCGTGGAAGAAAAAATGTAACTTATGACGTCCATGAGAGGGCGCACGAGCCCCGACGCAGGACGTGCCCCCCGGACCCCCAGGGCCCCAACGGCCGCTCGGAGGAAAGGGGTCCAGCCATCCGTACGTCAAAAGCCAATCTACAATTAACTGGATGACAAGGCCATAATCCAAGTGGAAACTGTAAATTCGTAAGCATCCGTAACAAAACGAGATTTGCCTCTGAGGCATCCTCAAGTGTTCAACCTATCCCCAAACTGAAATTTTAATTTTGTAAGTTTTCGTTACATTTTACTAGCTTTCAAAACTCCTTTTGTTTTATAAAAACCTGTCAATCTTTTATGCCAAACTAGCATCACCACTAACAGAACATTCCCCGTCAGCTCCATGCTAGTAAGTCAGCACCTGTGGTGACCTGCCTTCCACATGCAGTTAGAACAAGGTCCCTCCCACCCCTGCCGCCAGCCAGCAACACCCCACAGGGTGTGGCCACATGCTGCAGGAAGGGTGCCCAGCCACAGCACACGTGGCCCCGTGCAGGTAGCACCGCGGGCAAGGTGTCCTGTGGCCATTCAGGCCACGCTGAGGGCCACCTACGAAGTCGGAGCGGCCCAGGCGCTCACCCGGGGTCGCTGAGCCCCTCCCTTGAGACCCCCAAGGACAACGCATCTACCGGCAGGCAGACGTGGTTCCCTGCACAGCAGCACGGGCCGCCGCTCAGGGCCACAAAGAGCATCGCTGGACAAGTGCTTGTGCATTTCACGGGTCAGTTTGGAAGGTAAAATTGGCATTTTTGTTAATGGTTTGCCACAAGAGCCTTGAAGTATTCTTTCTCTCTAGTAAAAAGCTGGGGCCATCTTGTGCATATGTAGCTGAGCTCACACAGCAACCACTGGCCTGAGTCTACAAACCTGAGTCCTCGTGTGCTAGGGGGCCGGGAGTGCCTACGAAGGAAAACAGCATCTTCAGACGTGGACACGGACGGACAGCCAGCCAGCAGGGTTCCAGGGCCCGTCTGCGGTCCTGGGCCGTCTCTAACAGCCACGCTTTCCCGGACGGCACCACGACAGTCTGAACACGGGTGTCCCCCCAGCACCCGTTCTGTCGAGCCTCATGGATGGGATCGGAGCCTTCCCAGAGGCCCTTCTGCATGTGAGGACACAGCCCAGAGGCCGCACTTGTCAGAAGGCGGCGTGCCAGCACCTTCACTGTGGACTTCCACCCTCCAGGACCGAGGGCACAAGCGTCCTTCGGTTGTACCTGCCTGCACTGTCCTAGGACAGCAGCCCAGGCAGACTAGTTGCCTTGGCCTGCACCAGCTCCTGGAGACCAAAGAATCGGGCACTGACTTTTAAAGGAGTCCCAATCCCCAGCCGTGACAGAAGACACTGCCCTGAGCGCAGCCACAAACGGGCCTCACGACTGCACAGGGGCGAGGCCGACCTGTTTCCCCACAAGTGCACAGACCTCCGAAAGCTCTTACACGTGGGTCAGCCTTCACGACGGCCCCACGCTGCACCGGGCCTGGGGCTGTGGTCAGGGAATGGCAGGAGGTGCTGGGCAGGCGGCGGGCAGCATTTTGTTAGTTTGTTTGCACGTATGGATTTACTCATTTGAGAGGGGGAAAGAGAGAGAGAAAGAGCGTGCACACACACACATGAGTGTGCGTGGGGGAGGGGCAGAGGGAGAGAAGCCCACTCCCCGCGGAGCATGGAGCCCAGTGTGGGGCTTGATCTCACTATCCTGAGATCATGACCTGAGCTGAAACCGAGAGTCTGAAGCTCAGCTGACCGAGCCACCCGGACAGCGATTTAAACAACGTTAGCATGTGTGAGTCCCGAAATGCACGGGTGGGTGAAGGGACAGGAAGAGAGGTCCGAGAAGAAATTCAGGAAAACCAGGACCCCAGAGGACCCAGAGGAGGGACAAAGGGATGGTGCAAAGATTGGCCCCACTCTCCTTCTGCCGAGAAGTGCCAGGGCTCTGGGCGCAGGGGTAACCAGAGACGCAGAAGCGCAGCTGTGTCCACAGCCTCGGGAAAACATGCAGGAGGGCCAGGCTCAGGCGCGGCTGGGCCGCTGGGGATGGACCTCACGGAGCCGGGGCCACTCGGGCCTCAGGCAGTGAAGATGAGGCTGCGCCCCAGCTCTGAAGTCCCGACACCCGGGAAGCACACGCGTTTACGGTGGTAAGTGCAGCGGATGGGGTGCGGGCCGGGCCAGCCCGCAGACCCTGAGGCTGGGCAGGAACACCTGAGACAAGCGGAGGGGGCCCTGCACCAGGCGCACGATGCACAGACCACACGGGCTCGCTCCCCGCCCCCCCAGCGACACGTGCCTGCTCACACACAGGTGCACGCCCACTCCCGTGTGCTCATACGGGCTCGCACGCAGGCTTACACACAGGTGCGCGCCCACACACACTCGTGCTCATACAGGCTCACGTGCAGGCTTGCTCTCACACAGTGCATACCCACACACGTGTGCTCAGACTCACACGCAGGCTTGCTCTCATGGGTGCACACCCCCACACAATCATGTGCTCGTACAGGCTCACACGCAGGCTTGCTCTCACACAGTGCACACCCAGACACACTCATGTGCTCATACAGGCTCACACGCAGGCTTGCTCTCACACAGTGCACACCCACACACACTTGTATGCTCATACAGGCTCACGTGCAGGCTTGCTCTCACACAGTGCACACCCACACACGTGCGCTCAGACTCACACGCAGGCTTGCTCTCACACAGTGCACACCCACACACACCATGTGCTCATACAGGCTCACACGCAGGCTTGCTCTCACACAGTGCACACCCACACACGTGTGCTCAGACTCACACGCAGGCTTGCTCTCACACAGTGCACACCCACACACTCATGTGCTCATACAGGTTCACACGCAGGCTTGCTCTCACACATGCACGCCCACACACACTCACGTGCTCTCAAAAGTGCATGCCCACTCTCACAGGCTCACTCACACATATGCTTACTAACACAGTGCCCACGTGCACATATGCTCTCATGCATGATGGACCCTCGCTGGACACCAGCACAGCCAGGCACCAGGCGGAGACAGGGATGGGACAGGCTCAGCCTGGGGAACACGAAACAGTGGCCTGAACGAGGAGGGAGCAAAGACTGAAGAACCGGATGCACGGCTTACGGTCCACAGAGGAAAGTCCCTTCCACCCAGAGAGACTCAGGAAGGAGAAGAGGTCACCCGAAGAGCGCAGGCGGACCGAGAGGCTACGGCCACAGCCACAAAACACAACAGGACGCAACTCGGACCAGCTTTTCAGAAGTCACATTGATGTGAGATCCACAAGAAACACACTTAAAGGTGGAAAGAGACTTAAAGGAAAATGACATACAAGGGGAAAAACAAAGCTGGATTAAGTTTTCAATATCAGAAATTTACCTCCAAAAGTGGAAAAGGGACAGAGATTACGTATAGGTAGACAGAGGATACCAGAGAAAGCCAAGCAAGAAGAGGTGTGGAATGATTACACCCAGACCTTCCGGAACATCCCACATGGGTGGAAACCAAGAGCCACCGACAATTCACACCACCTCAAGAAACCATGGCCTGCGGGACCCACCTCTCAGCCTGAGTAAGCACCCGGCCTAGAGAGCTCACAGGACGAAGGCGGCCAGAAAAAATAAAGATGAGACCCAAAACCCGTGAGTAGAAGACAAAGGAAATGGCAATGATCAGCCACCCCAAGACCTGGTCATGTATTGACGGACATTAAAAGGAAAAGAAAAGTGACTTTCCCCGAATCTGAATCAGGGTGGCAGAAAAACGGCTAAGGCTGTCCCACAAAGCAGACCTGTGCGCCACGACCCGTCTGAGCCAGAACCCAGGCTGAGCGGGGCCTCAGCGGGCGCGGAAACACAGGGATGCACACCCGAGTTGCCCGAGGTGAGGGCAGGTGGGGAGAGAAGCATGGGAGAAGCCATGGGTTTGAGACACACAGCTCTGGGGAAGGCTGAACCCACGCGGGGCCACTTCTCAGGATTCTGCCTGAGGACACCGCCACCTGCCCACTCAACCATCTGAACTCTTCGTGTTTTGACTCATCATACTTGAGATATTTTAAAAAACATGAAACCTCTAATCACCTGCAATCACAGCAAACTTTCATTACAATTATGTTTTCCTACTTAAGGTTAACGTTATGCAACTTTTTAAAATTTTTAAATAAAAACTTTCAGTAGCCCGCACTCCCCCCAGTCTTGGCTATTTGCCTCCAACTGTCCAAAGCTCTTTTCCTGGGAACAGCGACATTTTCATTAGCCTCTTGTTTGCCAGAGGCGATCCGGGCCTCCCACAGCGTCCGTGTGCTCCACGGCCGCCAGCACAGAAGGCCTCCCCGTCAGGGCAGCACCACCAGGGCCGCTGAGCCAACCTGCTCGCACAAAGGCCCTCGGCCCGGAGCTCCGCCATCGCCCTCCCCCCCTCCGCCAGAGTGAGCATCGGTCAACGGCGGCGACCCCTGCTACCGCCCCATGCAGTGCCTGTCTCCGACCCCAGAGCCAGTGACTCTTACCAGCTTCTCTCTCTTCCGCTTCTGCAGCCATGGCCTCCTTCTGGGCGCACAGCACAGCGTTCTCCTCCTTCAGCTCCGCCTGCTGCTGGGCTGCCCGCTGCAGCTGCTGCCTCAGGCCCTCCAGCTCGACTGCGAGGCCCTGCTCGGCCATCTCCCTCTGGCCCAGCGCCTCCTGCAGGCTGGCCTTCTCCACCTTGAACCCTTCGATGATGCCTGGGCAGATGGGGAGAGACCCAGCTGCTGAGGCCTTGCTGGCAGAGCAAAAGGACGGGCGTCCCAGCCCCAGCGAGATGTCGGCCAGGGGACGTGAGAGCTGACTGTCAGGCCTATATCCCGTTCCTGGATGGGCAGCACGGGCCAGTTCCCCAGGAGGGCAGGGGGACATGCCCCAGAGCGGCCCCGTATGACACACCCGCACACCACGTGACCCGCACACGAGACATTATGAGTCCACACGCCAGAAGCGTGGGGGCCAGGGGGGCCACAAATGTCACTTTCTGGGGCAGGGAGGACCAACACTCACCCCCGCACACGAGGCCGGGCTACAGTGCTTGGGATGTGTTTCACGCAGGAAAGTCCCTGAGGCCTCCCCTCGTGGTTAGTTTTACGTTTTGCCGCTCGAGCCTCTCTTAACACGGCCCGTTCCCACGAGCAGCGGGTCTGTGCGCCCGGCAGCTGCTCCCCGCCCGCGGCCAGCGCTCACCCTGCGCCTGGTGCAGCTCCAGCGTCAGCCGCGCCTGGGCCGCGCTCGCTTCGTCCAGGCGCTCCAGCAGCTCCTGGTGCTTCCTAACCACCTGCGCGGTCTCCTCGTTCTTACAGCTAAACTCCTTCTCAAAACGAGAATGAATCTGACGGGCTTCCTCCAGCTGTTAAAACACACGTGAAAACCGGAACCGCCCGTCAAAACACAGCTTCCGTTAACAGCAACAGAACTAGGATCTGACAAAACCACAAATGTTCTGTAAGAAACAATACTGACATTCGATAGTGTGTTAATTACTAGACAAATGTGGTCATTCAACAGTTTTTTAGAAAAAAAATCCTGCACACACACACATAGGACACCGCACAAAACATTCCCGTGTTCGTGAACTATCAACACCACGTCTGCACGATAACCTTGTTAAGGAGAAGGTGCGTTTCAAAGGTCACAAAAACTGTCGCTCGGGATCCTAGAACCTGAGCAGGGGTGAGCACCTGGCACAAGGAGGGGGAGATGGGGAGGCCGTGGGGGAGAAGGAGAGGGAAGGCTCCTTGGGCCGGTCACCACAGTGGGTCGGGGGCCTGATGCTTTTTTTTACCACCCACAGACCCTCCCTGACTCAGTCACAAGGCCCCTCTGGGCCTCCTTTGAGGCCACCCAGGCCCGGCTCAGTCCCAGGCCCCCATCTCACCTTCCTCCTCTGGCAGCCGGACCCTCCCAGTCCAGCCTAAGGCTCCCATGCCATCTTCAGGCTGGGGGGTGGGGGGGCCCAGACTAACCTCTGAATTCCAACACCTACATTCAGCTGCGCCGAGAGACATGTGAGCACCTAACCTGGGCCTCCCTCTGCCTCCTTCACACAACACAACTCCAGCTTCCCCAGACCCTGCCTCCAAGGGCATCTACTGATTTCCCCTTGAAAACAGTCCCAAGGGAGCCTGGGTGGCTCAGTTGTTAAGCATCTGCCTTCGGCTCAGGTCATGATCCCAGAGTCCTGGGATCAAGCCCCACATCGGGCTCCCTGCTCAGTGGGGAGCCTGCTTCTCCCCCTGACCCCTCCCCCCACTTGGTTCCCTCTCTCGACGTGTCTCTGTCAAATAAATAAATAAGATCCTTAAAAAAAAAAAAAGAAAGATAACAGCCCAAGGCTCTCTCTTCTCATACTTTCACCAGGTTAAAAAAACTTACTCAAGGATTTCTGGGATGTAAACAGCAATGTTTTGGCTAGAAAAGCTTATTTTCTAATTGGGCTGAATGGGAAAAAGAACCTCTATACTGCTTTTCACGCATTCATATTTAATGTCTTTCCTGTCTAAAATATTCTGAAAGATTAATAAACATAATTTCCTTTGCTAGTGATAAGCTCTAAACATATATTCAACGTGAAATTAAAATGCCACAGAAGGTAAAGCACAGAAAGGCTAGAGGTCGAACCACCTGTCCTTGGCCCGATGCTCAGCTCTTACTTTCCATTTGCCGAAAACCTACCGTTTCCAGAATTTCAGTTCAGAAAAGACTTCTGCTTAGAAAAAACAGGAGAACACCACTGGCGGCAACAGAAGATGAAGACAACATGAGAGGAAGGCAGGTGCACACCCAGAACTGAGTTTCTGGCCTCAAATGCCCAAAGGAGCGCGAACAGCGAGAGAAGCCAGACCCACCCAGAAAGTGCCAATGCCCCTTCTGACCCCGTAGGCTACAGTCGAGAAGGACAGACACACGTGTTCTGTGCCCAGCGGAGCACCTGGGAGCTGCGCTACCCTCATCTACGAAGTTCATGTCACCAAACCATTCAACTGAGCCACCTGGTCAGCCCATCACCCTTCTCAGAAGAAGAGAAACCCTCCCCGGAGCCGATACAGGGCCGCGCACGGATGGCGTGCGCAGCTGCCCTCACCTGCCGGGTAGAGTCCAGCACCAACTCCAGCAGGCCATCCACCGCCAGGCCAAGGCTCTGGTAAATCCTCCTGACTGGCTGCTCACACTCCAGAGAACGTTCCGGGCTCATGAAAAAGCTTTCACAGATGTGACTGCTAACTTCAGCGTGTGAAGACATCTCTGTATTTTCAGGCAAAGTTTGGTCCAGCTCCAGGGTGGCTGCCTCAGACCCAGGCCACATCTCATCGAGCACGGATGCTGCAAAGTGAGCAAACACAGACCCCTGCATATGCCGTGTGGCAGGCAAGCTCGCACGACCAGTGTTGTGGAAGGACAAGCCCACCCATGTCCCAGAGACAACGACCCAGGTCAAGCATCAGGAGCTCATGCAGCCCAGCCCCAGTAGGGCAGGAGGCCAGCACTCAGGGCCCCGCCCAGGGACCGCAGGCATGGGGCTGTCCTGGCACTCACCTACAGACAGGGCCTGGCCACTGGGCCGGGCGTCACGGAGGCCCTCGTCCTCCAGACAGAGCCCCACGCGCTCACCGATCCGGCTCTTCAGGGTGACGGCAGCCTTCAGTGTCTCGCCAAACAGACTGAGCAGCCTCCGCAGAGCATCCCGGAGGGCTCTCCTGAACAAAGCACACAGTGGACAGTGGGCGCTCAGCCATGACCCCAACCCGGTCTGACTCGGACCAGAGGGGCACAGCCCAGGGGGCAGCTCTGCCAACAAGACCAAACCCTGGGGCTGCTGCTCTTGACCTTAAAAAGACATCATCTCATCGCTAGTTCTAGCAGGCTCCTCCTGTCCCCACTCACAGCCTTTCTGACCCTCAGGAGGAGAGCAGGGCCCCAACATGGCCCTCTCTGTCCAGAGCACGGTGGCCCCGTCCAGGACTGGGACAGAGTGCTGGGGCCGAGGCAGGGTCCTCACAGCTGGGAGCTGCCAGGGCCGAGGTGGGGAGACAGGCTCATCCCCACCACGGGCAGGAACACGCTGTGCTCCCGAGCGGGATGCGCCAGGGGACAAGACACGTGGAGAGCTGCCCCTTACGGAGCTAAGGCACCGGGGGAGACACAGGGAGGCCGGGCGGAGGAAGCAGCGGGACGGCCTGCGGAGCATACGAAAAGCGGGGCCCCGACAGCTCCCTGCTGCCGCCCAGGCCACCGCGGCGGCTCGCCAGACCTTGAGGACAGAGGGCGGCCGGGCCCAGGGCGAGAGGGCCCTGCGGGGGCAGCGGGCGACCCCGGACGGCGTGGCTCAGGGAGCTCCCGCAGCAGCTCCGCTCTGAGAAAGCACCGTCACCATCCAGGCCTGGCCGCACTCCTCCTCACGCCCCGTCCGGGCCAGGAGGGCTCCAGTGCCCACCATGGTGCTCCAGCGGCCGACACATGGGGTCTGGGGAGCCGCAGCTGCCGCTCACCGGCGGCGACATCGCCCCACACCTGGACTCGGGGCTCCCCGACAGGCCGAGCCCGGTGCGGCGCCGGTCACCACGCGCCCGTCCTCACCCCGTGGCGGCCGACGACGGAGGCCCGGCACCGAGCACCTCACGGCTGTACCCGGGGCTACGCGAGCGCGCGCTCTTCCCGGAGCGCTCCGACCCTGAGGAGAAGCAAGGACGTCCTCACGGCGCGAGCGGGGAGCCCCTGCCC
>LNAC01000933.1:161694-179243 GCA_002007465.1 Ailurus styani
ACGGACCCAGCAGAAAGCAGCCAGCACCTGGGGTCTCCACAAACCCAGCAGGAGGAAAGGTTCTACCTCTCCCCACCCCACCCCATTCCACAAAAGCCCGACCAATGAGAGGCCAGCACAGGTTGGCCAATGAGAGGCCGCCACAGCCCAGCCAAGGAGAGGCCGCCACAGCCCAGCCAAGAACACATCTGCAAAATGTGTGCTGCTGGGACTCCCGCTGGAAACGCTGCGCATTTCCGACTAAGTGGGCGGACTTGAGCAGATGTGATTTAGGACCTCAGTGGCCGTCACGAGGGACTCTGATCTCCCTAAGCCTGATCAACCTGACATGAGGTAAGAAGGCCGCAGCCCCTAACGAGCCAGCGCCCACCGCCCTGAGGGGGACCCCCGTCCGTCCCCTCACCGAACCCGTCCGTCTCCTCACCGCTTGTCACCGCTCAGCCGAGCCCGCGGAGCGTCGGCCTTCGGCTCAGGCCAGTGTCCCGGGGTCTCGGGATCGAGTCCCACCCCGCTGCCTGCGGCCCCCCTGCTCCTGCGCTCGCCCTCTGTCTCTCGAGAATCAATAAATACAGTCTTCTAAAGATACAGATAAGAAGTCAACACACGGAGGCTCGGCGGCCCGTTACCCCCATCCCTCCACAGACACACGGACCCTGAGTTCTGGGTCCTGCTCTCTCCGCCGAGCCTTCCGCTCCCTCTAACCGCCCCGCTCCCTCCCCTCCTGAACTGGGAAAACCCGCCCTCAAGGGTCTCTCCTGAGCACCCACACAGACCTCAAGCTTCTCGGGGTCTTGGGACTAAGGCCAAACTGCGAACCGTAGGTCCGGGGTCCCCACAGTAACTGAGTGTGGCAACAGGTCTGCTGAAAACTCAAGCACAGCCACCCGAACGGACCCACCTGGCTCCGCACCCTTGTACCAGCCAGTCCACGTGTGGCGAGGGCCACGCCCAACACTGGGTGAAGGCAGCCCGAAGGAGACCTCCTGAGGGTTTACAGCGCCCAGCCCTTCCTCGGCCACCAGGATGCTCGGACACCCCAGGAATCACCAAGCAGTCACCGCAGCTTTCTCTGAGCCCCAAAGTTGGAACAAACTGAAGCCTGTACACAAACCCCTGATCAACCTCTTCATGAGCATTACAACGGGCTCCAGATAGTCTTCTGAGATCATTCTAGTCTGTTTTTAGATGCTGAATCCACCTGGGTAGCATGGGATCTTTCTCTTTTAGTTAGAAAGAACCAGGACAGAATGGGAAACTGCCCACTCCAGATAGTGACTACGGCAAACCAGCTGCTTACATCCTACACGAGTCAGCTAAAAAACTGCTAAAATCCTCAACTTTCAAATCTGGTAAGTAAAGGCCCCTAAACAGAACCAAAAAACTTACAGTTTCTGCTACAGCAAAGAGCCAGGATGCCAGGCAGGGTGGGGGGGCGAGGAGAGAAAACTATTACAAATGTAAGCGTTCCAGTCACCTCCAGCCCAGCTTTTTGTGTTTTGTTTTGTTTTAAGATTGTATTTATTTATTTAAGAAAGAGCATAAGCAAGGAGCAGAGGGAGCAGGCTTCCCAGTGAGCAGGGAGCCTCACCTGGCGTTCAATCCCAGGACCTTGGGATCACGACGCCAGCCAAAGGCAGATGCTTAACTGACTGAGCCATCCAGGCACCCCTCTGACCAGCCTTTTCTGACGTAAGACAGGACAACCAGGAAAGTCCTTCCTGGCACTGAGGGACAAGACCACTAAATATGAAATACCTGACTCTTGATCAGCAATGCTTTCAAGGAAAGATCTTGATCAAAAGGGGGAAGTGTAAACATTAATAAAAGAAAACCTTGATTAGAATCGGTTCAGGAAGCTGGGTGGGGGGTGGGGAGCTCTCAAGCCCTACCAGCTGCACACCTATGAGAAGAGGGGCACCTCCACCAGACACTACATTACTCTCCCAGCAGGAAGAAGGAGGGGTTCCTTCTGCCCCAGCAACGACTCAGCCAATGAGAAACCACTATACCTTCAACACCGTTTCCTCCAATGGACTTTCTGTTTACAACAGTTCTAGTTCTCCTTCTGTCTATAAAAGAGCTTCCTCTGCTCTGTTCTCCAGACTTGCTTATGGTGGTGAACTAGCTAGCTTGTCCTGGGCTACAATTCTGCTATTCCTGAATAAACCCACCATTTAAAAAAAAAACACAAAAAAACAAAAAAACAAAAATCAAAACCTGGCAATTTAATTTCAAGGTTAAGTCCACATTATAGCATGAAATTTTGTAATCAGGCAAAATGTGAAGATTTGGCAGAGTGAGTGATGGGTATCTTACATTACTCAGTACTCTTCTTGACGTTTAAAGTGTTTTTAAATGAGAATAATAATGAGGCACAGGCCTCCATCCCGCCAGGTATCACCGTGCACTCGCGCAGCTGTGACAGAGGAGAGTGTGACTGACCTTTCACGGTCAGACAGGTCAATGTCAGACTTCAGCATCGAGATGAGATTTGTGCCTTCCTGGTTTTCCCTTTCACGCCTTTGCTGGAGCTTCTCCAGTTCAGAGTGGCTCTCTTCTACCTCGTGACTTAAGGATAAAATTTGGTCTTTCAGCTGTTAAGGAAAAATTGTTACAGCTTTATTTAGAACAATTTAGTCAGGAATAAACTTCCGTAAGAAACACTCATCATCCCAGTTAACACTGATTAAAGGTGAAAATTACTAACGGGGTCCCCCCATCCCCGCCATTATTCATTGCCTACAAAAACAGAATACATAAACATTCTAGCCTGCCCCAGGCACTAGGGGAAGGGGCAAATTCACCAGAGATTACTCTCATGAGAAAGAACACAAAATCTCTTTTATGGTCATTCAGAATAAGTATCAGTTTCCAGACACGTGAAGAGCATTCTTATTTATTCCTCCTTGAAAAAAGAGCCAGCAGGGGCGCCTGGGGGGGCACAGTCAGTTGAGCATCCAACTCTGGGTTTCAGCTCGGGTTGTGATCTCAGGGTCCTGGGATAGATCCCCAGTCAGGCTCTGAGCTCAGAAGGGAGCCTGCTTGAGATTCTCTCTCTCCCTCTGCCCCTCCTACTGGTGCATGTGTACCCTCTCCTCTAAATTAAATAAATAAATCTTAAAAAAAAAAAAAAAGTCAAAAATCATGGGGTCTCATTGAGCTGGTCAGGTGGATGGTACCAGCTGCCCTGGCACCCCTGGCTACCATGGGCTCCTCAGGATCCCTGAGCGCTGACCACAGGTCAGTGTGGTTTTGTCATGCAGCTTAGTGAAATGACAAGTGTGTCTTCCCAACAACAGAGTAACCTGAGCCCACTGCCAAACCACAGTGATTTCTCAGGGCTGGTTGAATTGACTGACAAGAACACGGGCCCCCTCCCCTCCCCACAGAGAACGGGACAGAGCGTGACTACGCACACAGACAGCAGAGAGCCAGGCAGACTGCAGGCCTGTCTCCCACCGCTGTCAAGAATCAGGAACAATGGGTGACATTCCTACCGCCTCTAGCTCAGGATCAGACGGTGGAGCCCAAAAGCAAGTGGACTCCAGGTGGAGAAGCCCTGTGCTGGGGCACACCCGGCATGGACAACTCTTCATCCAGGAGCAGGAAAAGCAAGTTTGCATGGGGTAGAAAAGGGGTAAGAGAACAGCAGGTGGGACCCACAAAACGTTAGAAAGCACGAAAAGGAAACAAAGACCAGATAAAGGAAGAGTGTAATTTTGAACCCCATACTGCAGGAAAGAAAGGAAACTGTAAACACAATTTCAATGCCGTGCTTGTAGGGAAATCAGGAAAAAATACAGATTACCACTGGTGACGTCACACTAAGATGGCAAACAATGACCAAAAATAAACAAAAGAGAAGAGAAGACGAACAGTGAACCCAAATGCTGCCAGCACTAGAAACCGGCACCCGGATGGCTCCAGGTCTGGCTTAGCGCCCACTGGCAGGGTGTGAAGAGACAGCAGACGCCTGCGGACGTGCAGCGCGGAGCCCCATTCCCACGGGTGGCTTCCGGGGAGGTAGTGGCAGCTGTGAGGGCCAGCAGCACAAACCTCCACAGTGGCTGAGTCCACTCTTTGTGCCTATGAGACATAGACTTTTGCCTCTGCCAGTTCTGCTCCCTCCTTTTCACAAAAAAGTGTACAGTGACTAGGGGAAAAAACCTAATAGATACTCTTCTAGTAAAACTGATCAAAAAAAGAGAAAAGTACAAATAAACATCTTAACAAAACTTTTTTTCTGGGGCGCCTGGAGGCTCAGTTGGTTAAGTGTCTGCCTTCAGCGTGGGTCATGATCCCGGGGGCCTGGGATCGAGCCCCACATTGGGCTCCCTGCTCAATGGGGAGCCTGCTTCTCCTCCCACTGCCTGCCACTCCCCCTGCTGTGCTCTCTGTCAAATAAGTAAATAAAATCTTAAAAAAGGGGAGGGGAGAGAGAAAAAAGAAAAAGAAACAGTATTATTACACTCCTGAAAGGTCTACATTGTGAGATTAACTCAAAAAATAGTATAAATAGGGGCGCCTGGCTGGCTCAGCTGGTAGGGCATATGAATCTTGATCTCAGGGTCATGATTCAAGGCCCACATTGTGTTGGAGCCCACTTAAAAGAAAAAAAAGAAAATAGTATAAATACACATCTTATACTTAGAAAAGAAATAACAACTCAACAAAAAAACCAAACCCAATTCAAAAACCGTCAAAGAACTTGAACAGGCGTTACTTCAAAGACAAACAAATGGCCAATGAGCTCAGGAGAAGATGCTCCACGTCACTCATCATCAGGGAAACGAACATCAAAGCCACAATGAGAGGGTGCCTGGGTGGCTCAGTGGGTTAAAGCCTCTGCCTTCAGCTCAGGTCATGATCTCAGGTTCCTGGGATCGAGGCCTGCATCGGGCTCCCTGCTCAGCAGGGAGCCTGCTTCCTCCTCTCTCTCTGCCTCTCTGCCTACTTGTGATCTGATCTCTCTCTGTGTGTCAAATAAAAACAAAACAAAACAGAAACCACAATGAGGTCCCACCTCACACCTGCTATGATGTGATTATAAACAGAGAGGAGACGAAAAACAAGTGCTGGCGAGGCTGTGGAGAAACTGGAACCCTGAGCACGGCTGGCAGGAACACGCAATGGGGTAGCTGCTGTGAAGACAGAATGGCAGCTCCTCAAGACATAAAGAGTTGCCACGACCTGGCAAGGCAATCCTGTTCCTAGATGCATACACCCTGAACCGAGAGCAGGGGCTGGAACAAGACTTGTACACACGGTGACATTATTCATAACAGCCAAGACATAGAAACCACTATCTAGAGGTCTATCAGCAGATAAATCCGTGAAGAGAGAAACACAATGTGGTATCTCTATGTAACAGAACAGCATTCGGCCACGAAACACCAAGACACTTTGACCCAGGCTACAACATGGATGGACCCCACAGACATTACACTGAGTGAATAAACCAGACACAAGAGGACAAATGTTGTATGATCCCGCTCATAGGAGGTCCCAGAAGTGGTCAAATTCAGAGGTACAAAGTAGAAGAGTGGGTGCCAGGGACTGGAGGGGAAATGGGAACTAGTGTGTAATGGGGGTAGTTTCTGCTTGTGATGATGATGAGCAGTTCTAGAAATGGACAGCAATGACCGCTGCAGAACCATGTGAATGGGGTTAGTGCCACTGAACCGTAAAATAAAATGGTAAATTGTATGTCATGCACATTTTACCACACACGAAGAAAGTAAAAACAAAGAAAAGACATTTGCCACGTACCTGCAGAATTTGGTTATTCTTCTCCTGAAGCTGCAGAAACAAAGACTCTTTCTCTTTTTGGTAAAGAGACTGTGCTTGCTCACACACCAGCCGATCTATCTCCTCCTTTTCATGCAAAACAGCTTTCTTTTCACGTTCAAATTCACCCTGTATAAAAGTACATTATTAACAAAAATAATAAAAATGCCACGATAAGCTCTAAAACTTATGCTTGTTCCATTTCTTTGCTGTTTGCTAAAGCATAGTTCATTCAACAAATATTTATTGAGTCCATCCTGTGCCAAGAGCAGTCATCAAAAGGGACAAAGCCACTACCCACAGTGAACACGTACTCAAAAGTTCTTCTCATACAGAACATAAAGAAGACCGCTTGCTACCTTCCCCAAATGACCACATTAAGAAACTATCCAGCACCAGGATATCATGACCATCAGAATCCAAGATATTTAGAAACCTAAGTTCCTCTGGATTTAAAACATAAACCTATTTCTTCCCAAATAATAAAAATTGTTTTTCATAAGGTTCACCCACAAATTAATGAAATAAGCTTAAAAAGAAAAAGAAAAAAAAAATTACAGAGGCAGCACTTCCAAAATGGCACAATAAGGACCTCCAAAAACGCATCCCTCTGTAAAAGCACTGAGAACACTGACAAAAACTGTCAAAAATCAACTTTTTCAGAGCTCTGAGAATTAAGAAAGACTTGGAACAATCCAGAGTTTACTAAAACCAAAGTTTGAGTCCCCATCCAAACAGCCAGCTGTGAGGTACTGGAGCTCCATTCTCAAAGATGATCTCACAGAGCTCACTCTGTCAACAATCCTATCGCCAAGCCATTTATCAAAGTCAATCAGCAACCACTGTTTAACATCACAGTGGACTGAAACTGATAAACTGGTCACAGTTGGAGCCAATAAGAGATAAACAAAAAAATTTAGAAGGAAACTACAGAATGAGATGTCGATAGGGAGCTCTGAAAGGCTCCAACACACTCCTGGGAATTTAGGAAGTATAGGGCTGTGTACCTACCGAGGAAAAGCTGAGAAGGCTCTAAGAGTTCACTCCTTGTTGACCTCACACTCACACAAAGTGGACACTAAGGAAGAGGAAGCTGCCCACCAGGGCACTGAAAGCATGCCCCAGCCGGAGCCCCTCAATAAAGAGACAGGAACTAAAGAGCTATTCTGGAGCAGAGAAGTACAATTACTGAAATAAAAAATTCACTAGAGAGGCTCAACAGTAAATTTGAACGGGCAGAAGAATCAACAAATATGTAAATCAAATATGTTCAGTCTGAAGAATAAAAAGAAAAAAGAATAAAGAAAAGTAAATAGAAAAGCGCCTTGGGTTTCCAAATCTTGATTTCAGCTCAGGCCATGATCTCAGAGATTTCCCCTCTCTCCCTCTCTCTCTCTCTCCCTCTCTCTCTCTCTCTCTCTCTCTCTCTCTCTCTCTCTCCTTCCCCCTACTTGCATGCTCACTCTCACTCACTCTCTCTTTCTAAATAAATAAATAAAATGGAAGGGAAGGAGGAAGGAAGGAAGGGAGAAAAGAAGGATGGATGGATGGAAGGAAGGAAGGAAAGAAGGAAAGTAAATAGAACTTCCAAGGCCTCTGGGACACCCTCAAAGACCAACATACACATAATGGGAGTCC
Source organism: Ailurus styani (assembly GCA_002007465.1). Classification (NCBI taxonomy): domain Eukaryota; kingdom Metazoa; phylum Chordata; class Mammalia; order Carnivora; family Ailuridae; genus Ailurus; species Ailurus styani. The sequence continues at coordinate 169,120 of LNAC01000933.1, forward strand.
CACAGGAGAGGAGAAAGGAACAGGGTAGAAAGACTGCTTGATGATATAATGGCCAAAAACCGCAACTTGGATGAAAAAATATTAATCTACAAACACAAGAAGCCCAATTAACCCTCGGTAGGATAAATTCAAAGAGATCCACACCAAGACACATCCCAGTTAAACTGTGAAAGACTAAAAAAAAGAATCCTGAAAGCAGAAAGATGGTGGAGGAGCAGGGGACCTTATTTCAACCGGTCCCCTGAACTGAGCTGGATATCTACCAGACCACTCTGAATACCCATGAAATCAGCCTGAGATGCAAGAAGATATATTGGGCACTCTACAAACAAAATATCTCCAGTGGCTGGTCTTGGGGTATGCAATGGGGAGCTGTGACTCTGTGGGCAGATATCAGAAGATAAATGGAAAGCAGAGGGAGCCTTTGGGATCCTGCACCACCAGAGCACAAAAGCCTCCCCTGCTGGGGACTGGGCAGACTCACTGCTAGTGGCAGGGAAAGGAATTTAGGGCAGCCCCCCTGACTGAAACCTGGAGCTTCGGGGGCAAGCATGTGAGCCGGGGGGAAGGGGGGCTTGTGACTTCAGAAGCACAAAGGGCAGAGACATGCCTAGACCTGGAAGCGAGGCTGGGAGTGCTGCTGTGGGGCGCACAACCCAGGATGCTACGGTTTTTAGCGGCACAGACAGTAACGGAGACAGTGTGGCCCGGAGAGCTCAGTGAAGAGCAGACGGCAATCTCTCTGTCTTGAGACAGAAGTCTGGATACAGTCACTTCTGCTCTGACTCTCAGAAGAGACGTGGAAAGCCGCCAGAGAACAAAAGCCCCCCAAACCAGTTTTCACGGAGCCCACCCCCGCCATGGGGGCAGGGCAACTCTACCCACATAGGGTTGCCTGAGTAACAGAGCGGCAGGCCCCTCCCCCAGAAGACAGGATGAAAGAACAAGAGGCTGACAAGCCTAAGGTCCCTATAAATCAGGTGCATCTTGCTTGGGCTGTGGTCAATAATTTGGACTCTGTACATTCCCTCAACCACCCCCCAAAAGAATGACTAAGAGGAACCCCCAACAAAGGAAAGATTCAGAGACTGTGACCTCTGCCACAGAACTAATGGATATGGATATAACAAAGATGTCAGAAACTGACTTCAGAGTAACAATTATCAAGGCGATATCTAGGCTTGAGAAAAATATTAACGACAATATAGAATCTCTAAGGGCAGAAATGAGATCTAATCAGGCCAAACTTAAAAAATGCGATGAATGAAGTGGAGCCTAAACTGGCTACTCTGACTGCCAGGGTAAATGAGGCAGAAGAACGAATCAGTGAGCCAGAGGAGAAGATGACAGAAAAGAAGGAAGCTGAGAAGGCTTGGGAAAAACAGCTTAAAGCCCAAGAGATCAGACTGAGAGAGATGAATGATGCCACAAAAGGTTCCAATGTCAGAATTACTGGGGTCCTTGAGGGGCCGGGGAGAGAGAGAGGTCTAGAAGAAATATTTGAGCAAATCGTGGCTGAGAACGTCCTTAATCTGGAGAATGAAACAAGCATTCGTGTCCAAGAAGCAGAGGACCCCTCCCAAGATCAATGAGAATGGACCAATGCCATGACATATAATAGTACAATCTGCAAATCTTTGATCCAAGGAAACAATCTTGAAAGCAGTGAGGGGGAAGAGATTTCTTACATACAGAGGGAGGAACATCAGAAGAACATCAGACTTGTCGACAGAGACCTGGCAAGCCAGAAAGGACCAGTAAGACATATTCAGGACACTAAAGGAGAAGAACACACAGCCGGGATACTTTACCAAGCAAGGCTGTCATTCAGAATGCATGGAGAAACAAAGAGCTTCCAAGACCAAGACCAAGGCAAAAACTGAAAGAATATGTGACCACCAAGCCGGCCCTGCAAGAAATATTAAAGGAGGGTCTATAAAAGGAGAAAGACCCCAAGAGTAATATAGAACAGAAATTTACAGACATAATCTATAGAAACAAGGACTTCACAGGCAACACAATGACAATAAAATCGTATTTTTTAATAATCACTCTCAATGTGAATGACCTAAACGCTCCCATGAAACGACACAGGATTTCAGACTGGATAAAAAGAAGGAACCATCCATATGCTGTCTACAAGAGACTCATTTTGGAACTAAAGATCCATCCAGACTGAAAGTGAGGGGATGGAGAACAATTTTTCATGCCAACAGGCCTCAAAAGAAAGACAAATTAAGGTTTTAAGATAAAGACTGTAGTCAGAGATACAGAACCACGCTATAACATTCTTAAAGGGTCTATCCAACAAGAAGATATAACAATTGTAAATATCGATGCCCCCAATACGGGAGCAACCAACTACATAAGCCATCTGTTAATCAAAATAAAAAGACATACTGATAATAAAATGTTAATAGTAGGAGACCATAACACTACACTCACAGCAATAGACCCATCATCTAAACAGAAGATCAACAAACAAGAACTTAGAATAACACACTGGACCAGATGGACCTCATAGATACACACAGAACATTCCACTCTAAAACAACAGAATACTCACTCTTCTCAAGCACACATGGAACTTTCTCCAGAATAGGCCACATATTGGGTCACAAATCAGGTCTCAACGGATACCAAAAGTTTGAGACTATTCCCTGCATATTCTCAGACTACAATGCTTTGAAACTGGAACTCAATCACAAGAAAAAATTTGGAAGGAACGCTAACACTTGGGAGCAAAAGACCATCCTGCTTAAGAATGTTTGGGTCGATCAGGAAATCAAAGAAGAACTTAAACAATTCCTGGCAACCAATGAGAATAAAAACACATTGGTCCAAAACCTATGGGATACTGCAAAGGCAGTCCTAAGGGGGAAATACACAGCCACCCTAGCCTCACTCAAAAAAATGGAAAAATCTCAAATGCAGAAGCTAATCTTACACCTTAAAGAACTGGAGAAAGAACAACAAATATAGCCTAAGCCAAGCAGGAAAAAGAGAAATAATAAAAATGAGAGCAGAGATCAATGAATTAAAACAAGAAATACAGTAGAGCAGATCAATGAAACTAGAAGCTGGTTCTTTGAGAGTATCAATAAGATCAATAAACTACTGGCCAGACTAATCCAAAAGAAAAGAGAAAGGACCCAAATTAAGAAAATTATGAATGAAAGTGCAGAGATCATGACTAACACCAAGGAAATAGAAACAATTACTAGAAATTATTATCAACAACTATATGCCAATAAATCAGGCAACCTGGAAGAAATGGAGGCCTTCCTGGAAACCTATAAACTACCAAGACTGAAACAGGAAGAAACAGACAATCTGAATAGACCAATAACTAGTAACAAGATTGAAGCAGTGATCAAAAACCTCCCAGAACACAAGAGTCCAGGGCCTGATGGGTTCCCTGGGGAATTCTACCAAACATCCAAAGAAGAAATAATACCTATTCTCCTGAAGCTGTTTCAAAAAATAGTAACAGAAGGAAAACTTCCAAGCTCATCCTATGAGGCCAGCATTACCTTGATCCCAAAACCAGGCAAAGACCCCATCAAAAAGGAGAATTACAGAGCAATATCCCTGATGAACATGGATGCCAAAATACTCAACAAGATCCTAGCCAATAGAATCCAACAGTACACTAAAAGGATTATCCATCACAACCAGGTGGGATTTATTCCCGGGCTGCAAGGCTATTTTAACATTCGCAAATCAATCCATGTGATAGAACACATTAATAAGAGAAGAGACAAGGACCATATGGTCCTCTCAATTGGTACAGAAAAAGCATTTGACAAAATACAGGATCCTTTTCTGGTTAAAATTCTTCAGAGTGTAGGGATAGAGGGAACATTCCTCAACTTCATAAAATCCATCTATGAAAAACCCACAGTGAATATCATTCTCAATGGGGAAAAACTGAGAACCTTCCCATTGAGATCAGGAACATGACAAGGATGCCCACTCTTACCACTATCGTTCAACATAGTACTGGAAGTCCTAGCAATAGCAATCAAACAACAAAAAGAAATAAAAAGTATTCAAAACTGGCAAAGAAGAAGTCAAACTCTCTCTCTTCACAGATGATACGATACTTTAAGTGGAAAACCCAAAAGACACCATGCCCAAATTACTAGAACTCATACGGCAACTCAGTAAAGTGGCAGGATACTAAATCAACGCACAGAAATCATTTGCTTTCCTATACACTAACAACGTAACTGTAGAAAGAGAAATTAGGGAATTGATTCCATTTACAATAGCACCAAAAACCTTAAGACACCTTGGAATAAACCTAACCAATGAAGTAAAGGATCTATATTCTAGAAACTCAGAACACTTGGGAAAGAAATTAAAGACACAAAAAGATGGAAAAACATTCCATGCTCAAGGACTGGTAGAATAAACACTGTTAAAATGTCTATGCTGCCCAGAGCAATCTACACTTTCAATGCCATCCCGATCAAAATACCAACGGTTTTTCAAAGTGCTGGAACAAACAATCCTAAAATTTCTATGGAACCAGAAAAGACCCTGGATTGCCAAGGAAATGTTGAAAAAGAAACACAAAGCCGGGGGCATCAAGTTGCATGATTTCAAGCTATATTACAAAACTGTGATTGCCAAGACAGCATGGTATTGGGGGAAAAAAAACGACAACAGACACACAGATCAATAGAACAGAATAGAGCACAGATATGGACCCTCAACTCTATGGTCAAATAATCTTCGACAAAGCAGGAAAAAATATCCAATGGAAAAAAAGACAGTTTCTTCAATGAATGGTGCTGGGAAAATGGGACAGCTATATACCCGAGAATAAAACTCGACCACTCTCTCACACCATACACAAGGATAAACTCTAAATGGATGAAAGACCTCAATGTGAGACAGGAATCCAACAAAATCCTAGAGAACATACGCAGTAACCTCTTCAACATTGGCCACCACAACTTCTTTTAAGACATGTCTCCAAAGGCAAGGGAAACAAAAGCGAAAATGAACTTTTGGGACTTCATCAAGATAAAAAGCTTCTGCACAGCAAAGGAAACAGCCAACAAAACAAAGAGGCAAAACATGGAATGGGAGAAGATATTTGCAAATGAAACTACAGATAAAGCTCTGGTATCCAAGATCTATAAAGAACTTCTCAGACTCAATTCCCAAAAAATGAGTAATCCAATCAAAAAATGGGCAGAAGACATGAACGGACACTTCTCCAAAGAAGACATATAAATGGCCAATAGACACATGAAAAAATGTTCATCATCATTAGCCATCAGGGAAATTCAAATCAAAACCACACTGAGATACCACCTTAATACCAGTAAGAATGGCAAAAATTGACAAGGCAAGAAACAATAATTTTGGAGAAGTTTCAGAGAAAGGAGACCCTCTTACACCGTTGGTGGGAATGCAAGTTGGTGCAGCCACTTTGGAAAACAGTGTGGAGGTTCCTCAAAAAATTAAAAATACAGCAACCCTATGACCCAGCAATTGCACTACTGGGTAATTACCCAAAGGTACAGATGTAGTGAAAAGAAGGGCCAGATGCACCCCAATGTTCATAGCAGCAATGTCCACAATAGCTAAACTGTGGAAGGAATTGAGATGCCCTTCAATAGACGAATGGATAGAGAAGATGTGGTTCATATATACAATGGAATATTACTCAGCCATCAGAAAGGATGAGCACCCAGCTTTTGCATCAACATGGATGGGTCTGGAGGAGATTATGTTCAGTGAAATAAGTCAAGCAAAGAAAGACAATTAGGAGAAGGAAGGGAAAAATGAATTGGCGTAAATCAGAAGGGCAGATGAGCCATGAGAGACTATGGACTCCGGGAATCAAACTGAGGGTTTTGGCGGGGGGATGGGTGAGCCTGGTGGTGGGTATTAAGGAGGGAAAAAATTGCATGGAGCATTGGGTGTTATACACAAACGATGAACCATGGAACACTGCATCAAAAACCAATGATGTACTGTATGGTGGCTAACATAACATAATTAAAAAAAAAAAAAAGAATCTTGAAAACAAGAAAAGGGACTCAACACAAGCCATCCTCTATATAAGACCAACAGCTAGTTTACTTCTCAGAAACCACAGAGGCCAAAAGGCAGTAGGGTGATATTTTCAGTGCTGAAAGAAAAAGACTTAATATCCAGGAAACTATTTTTCTAAAATGAGGGAGAAATTAAAACATTCCCAGGTAAATGAAAACTGAGAGAACTCATTACTAACAGGCCTCCCCTAAAGATAACCTGAAGGGTGTCCTCAGGCTAAAGTGAAAGGACACTAGACATGAACTTGAATCCACATGAAGAAATGAAGAACGTGGTAAAGGTGACTCAACAAGCGAACTGAAAGACAAACCTAACTTTGGTAATTTTTTTTCTTTTATCTGATTTAGAAGAAACTTAATAAATCAATGAGCACAAATTATAGATAACTGTAGTTTGTATCATGATATTAGCATAGGGACAGAGAAGGGAATGAAGGAGATGAGATTTGTAAACTATTAAAATTAAGATGGTATTAATCTGATCTATACCATTATGAAGTGTTCATTGTAATCCCCAGGGCAGGCACTAAGAAAATAACTAAAAAAATAGGCACCACAGACCAGCAGGGCCAAGGCCAAGGGACAGGAACCATCCTGACTTTCTCCAGAAAAACACACCTCAGGAACTACTGCCACCACTGTGAAGGCCACTGGGAAAAAGAAGAAAACCATCAACATCCAAGAGGAAACCAAACACCAACCCCCCGCCCCAGCACATGATGAACTACGACTGATGTGGGAAACAAAGGCAGAAGAAAAATTATTAAATTTCCTAACTACCTGCAGCCCATGGACAAGTCCTTGAAACAGGCCGAGCACGTTCCTCTAGGGACTCAACTGCCTCAATGTTACCACTTTGCTAAGAGCAAAAGGCAACCCTAGCCCGACCCCCTCCCCACCAGGACCCTGGAAGTCTACTTTAACACACAGAAATTCCTTTGGAAACTTCCTTTATCTCTAAACCCCCCAAGATCCGTGTTGGCCATCATTCCCCAAGCATATGGCGCACCCATAGACATCTGAAGGGTCTCGGGACAACAGCCAGCCCCTCAAGGTCCTGGAAACCTTGCTTCCAAATTCCTTAGAGATTTCTGCTCTCCCTCACCCTCTCCCGACTTGACAGTATGTAGCGGGCCACTCCTCACGACCCCAGTGCAGCACTTCCTGCCCAGGGATCCTGTCCCTGTGCTATGATAAATACACCTTTTTGCACCAAAGACATCTTAAGAATTCTTTCTTGGCCGTCGGCTTCAAGCCCTAAGGTTCTTTCCTACACCATGATTAACAATCCAGCTGGAAATGGAAATCAGTTCTTTGGGCCCTGGGGCCCTGGCACAGGCTCTGGGGTGCTTCCCTCCCTGCACCTTCAGGGAGTGATCACGGTGACAAACCCTGTATGCTCACCCTGCCCATTAAATGCTCTTCTTAAGATGCAGGAGGATTAGATACACAGTTCTTGGGAAACTTTCGAGGCACAGATCACTTTCTTCTGCCAACAATCTTTCCATGAAGCAAATTTCTGTTTGAGATCAGGGCAGGAGTCCAAAAGCACCCCACACCCCCACATGCCCTTGAGGAACTCGCATCCTCCAGTCCTGGGGCACCTGTACTTGGTACCCCAGGGGCACTGACCAGCAAGCTCCCGCCCCCTCTCTCTGGCCACATGGTCCTTCTGGACCTCAGTGTCACTGCCACAGGGAGCGCAGTCCCTCATCTGCCCCGCTGAGGAACCCACAGCCACACAGCACAGAGCTGCGCTTGCTCAAAGAGGGTGGAAGCTAAGCGTATCACTTGTCGCTCATCAGTCTGTTTCAGGAAGGGTTTCAGAGGCCGCTCGTAGACACACACACACAGTGTGACAAGACAGCATCAACCTAAGGAAGCAAGTAGCAAACACGAAGCACCCATGCCATGTGCACCGTAGGTAGGAGGACCGGCTCTAACTTTCCACCTACGAGGGACAGCCCAGCGCGTGCCCAGACCCAGAGCGGAAAGCTGTGGAAAGCTGTGGAAAGAGTGCACCGTCGCCATAACCGAGGCAAAGGCCAAACGTGACAGCACCACGCAGCAGGACGGCCTGCGGCAAACACTGAGGGATCAGGTAAGGCAGCAAAGGCGCAGGACGGCATGCGGCCCCTGGACCCTGAAGGCCCGGTGGCTGGGGGGTGGGTGCGGACGCCCGGCAGGGTGCATTGCAGGCCACCCCCTCGAACTGCCGGGAGAGGCTCAGAGTCAAGTCCCCTTGACTCATGCAACCCCCACACCCATCCGTAAGACCTCCTCACAGATAATCACTTCTATTTCTGGCCTTGAGCAGAATTCCATTTAATTTTCCATGTTCCAAATGGTAAGGTCAATATAAGAAAAAGATGGGTTTGAAAGTTTATTTTCTGGTTTTTCTAAAGACCAACAGAATTCTAGGGAAAATATCATATATACCTTTTTAACCATTACGAAAACACGACAGATATGCCTGAAAAAAATATTAGTATTACACAAAAAATACCAATGCAGTCAGGAGCCAGGGTGGCTCTGTCAGTGAAGTGTCTGCCTTTGGCTCGGGTCATGAACTCGGGGTCCTGGAACGGAGCCCCGCATCGGGCTCCCCATGCAGCGGGGAGCCTGCTCCTCCCTCTGCCCCTGACCCCCCCCCCCGCACCCTCCATGTGCACTCGTCCTCTTTCTCTCATCAATAAAATCTTAAAAAAGAAAGAAAGAAAAATAATGCAGCTGATAATGAATTAAATACATTCAAACTATATCTAAAACGACCCTACTGTTTTCAAAAATTATCATACGAACAGACTTTGTTTTAACTGAAGAAAAGATGAAATTGCCGTGAGCAGCTGACACTGGCCCAGCTGAGGTTTGCTCCCGCGTTCCGGAACTCGGCTTCCTGTTAGCAACGCAAGGGACAGTTCTTTAAGGGATGCTCGTCTCTAAGAAAAGGAAATCGAGCTTACGTTTTCAGAGAACTTTCCTCAGAAGCAACTCCAAAAGGAAGTAACCGGGAAAGTAACCCAATCAGCTCGCACGCACAAGTGAAGGAACTCTCTGGTAAGCGATCCTGCTTTACCAACAGGTGCACAGATATTTGCGGCCCAGAGAAAACCTGTCAGAGGAGGAACAGCGTGTGCCTGCTATTTTGGGGACAATGACCCTGGCAGCCCAGAAAACGCCCAGTAAAGCTTTCTGGAGGATTTGCCTGCAGGCTACGGCCTGAGGGAAGGCCACAGCGGGAACAGGCAACCGCCCAGAGGTTTTGCACACCAAGACCTGAGCCGATGGCCTGCGCAGGGGGACAGACAGGTCAGCCAGCAGCACAGGAGGCAGTACAGAGTCCGGGGGGTGTGTGAAGCCCTGCGTGGACCATGACTCGAACCACAGGAAGAGATGGGAACTTGGGCTGGATGGAGGGTGATGTTAAGGAATTCCCGTTCGTTCTCGCAGTTAGAACGGATCGCAGTTGCGTTCTCTTGGGGCGGGAAGACGCACTACCTGGCAGAGCCATGCTGCAACACGTACAGACACACAACGTCGGGATTTGCTGTGAGCCAGTGGGGGCCGGGGGAGCCCCGATGCGCGAAGTCTGACCCGTACCCCCCTGCGTGGCCAGACACAGAGCTTCACCGAGCTCTCCTATTTCTGCCCACGTTGAAATTTCCTCCAGTAAAAGTTAAAATAGGGTCAGAAAGAGCTTCCCACCTTCCCACCAGTCCAACTGTTTTTGTGAGACCAGCCAGACATCAGAGGTCCATTAAAAAGGGTCCAACGTTCGCCTCCTTAGCAGCAGAGGAAAGGGCTCACGTACGACTAGAGAAACACGGACGAGACGCGTGGGAACCCCCGACGGCAGTCAACCCAGCAACACGAGCGCGCCCGCCCAAGCGCAGCAGTGACCCGGCCGCGCCCCCACGGCCGCCCGCGCGGGCAGCACGGAAGCAGTGAGCACCGACTCGGGGCCGGGGCCACGTCCTTCCAAGACACGGCGACGGCCTGTGGCTCACGGCGGGGTCACGGGCCCCCGGCCCCGCCCGCCCCCGGGGCGCC
>LNAC01000933.1:190019-223543 GCA_002007465.1 Ailurus styani
GCAGCGGGAAGGAGCGACAGGGAGCCAGGCCCCGGCTCGGCTCGGGGGTCCCCGTCCCGCCCCGGCCTCGGCACAGCAAACGCGGCTGCGGGCGGCAGGGGGGACGGAGCCCCGGGACCGCACCGGCCTCGCAGGGGTGTGCCGCCGAGGAAACGGGCCCGAACCACACGTACCCTCTCCAAGTCCTCCTTCAGGCAGATCGCGTGCTGCAACTCCTCGTGTAAGCTTCTATTTTCTAGCTTCAAGACGTCGATTTCTTCCTTGAGCTCCGTCTGAAGAAGCGACAGTTGAAGCCTGTGCTCAGCTTCCAAATCCAAGACTCTGGCCGCCACCTCCGTGTCCACCTGCACGGCCGTGTCCTGCGCACACGGGAGGGGCGCCCGAGCGAGCTCTGTGAGGGGATAAGGAGCAGGGGGGACAGTCAGGCCCGAACCCCGAGGGCACCACACGCAGCACAGATGAGGACACTCACCTGCCACCGCCTCACACGACACAGACACCCGGAATGCTGGCCGGCCGTGGGCCACCGAGGCAGCAGCGCCCCAGACCACCCTGTCCTGAGCTGCCCATACCCGCTCGCCGCCCACTCTGCCCCGTCGGCTGGGGTAGCGGGGCCCTGCTTTCCGCTGTGGGGAACACGTGCCCCTGGGCCGGGGGGTCCCTCCCGGGCTGGTCAGGGCAGGACTCGTCACGTTCCCGGGCTCAAGCAGGAGCAGAGCAGCGGACAGAAGCCCCCTGCGTGGGCCCGTGAGGGGCCAGCGGCCACAGCGCGTGTGGCGGCTGAGAACGGTCTCCACGCCAAAAGGGGGCGAGGGGCAGATGCCAGCGGGACCTGGGCTCTCAGGAGCCATGCTCCTCCCCTCGGCCCGTCTCAGCAGCTCCGAGGGGGCCCGTGCCCAGAGCAGGAAGTCGCGTCACAGCACCCCCCAGGGAGCCTGACCCCCACGCCCTGGGACCCTCCGCCTCGCCTCCCCGTGCTCCAAGCGGCGGCGACAGTGCCGGCCCTCCTGGAATCCGTGTCCAAGGCTGGCCTTCCGCCTGCTCTCCCCCGCAGCAGGCCCTGCCCTCCCCACCTGCCGCACCTCCGGGAGGACCCCCGCTTCCCCATCCACCCCTGCCGCCTGGGAACCCCCAAGCCGCAGCTGGTCAGCCCGAGCCCAGCCTCTAATTCTGAGGACACCACCGGGGAGGGTCTGCAGAGTGAGGGGCCGGGATGTCCAGATAACCCACGTGGGACCCCCGGCTTCCCCCGAATCGTCCCCCGTGGGCTGAACGGCCGCCACCAGGGGCGGCAGGGAAGGGCACGCACCTTCGCCAGGCCCTTCTGAGAGCCCCACACGTTGCTCCCCTTCCAACGCCTGGGTCCCTACGAGGCCCACCTCCTGCTTGGCTTCCAGGGACGACTGGCAGCGGCGGGTTTCTTCTGACTGCGAGTGCAAATGCAGGGAAAGGCACACGGAAGAAACGTTACAAGGGCCCTCTTTACCACATCACCTATCACTGCCTGCCCCACAGCCCTCGCCGGGCCCCGCACACTCACGCCATCTCCCCCACCCCCAGCACCTCCCCTCCAGGGAGCCAAGTAACTCAGGGAGATGGCAGGCCACAGGCCTGAGGAGCCAGGCGCACACCCCTGGCTGGAGAGCCCCCTCTCTCCTGTGCTGCCCTCCGCGGGCCGACACTGAGTCCAGCTGCAGGGACGCCGAGCAGGCCAGTCCTGGGAACACTCCTAGACACGAACTGCAGGCAGACCCTGACCACCAGACCCTCTTCCCAGGGCCAAGGCCTCCGCCAAATACAGCCTGCTCCACGGCGGGGGCCAGGCCTACTTACTCCCCAACCCGCTCAGCCCACTCCGGGCCTCCCCGCGGCCCTTCCCCTTCCGGAGTCAGACACGGGCCTGGCTTGCTTGGGACGTGGAACTGCCCCCAGGAGCAGGGTCTCTGATCACCGCTGTGTGCCCATCAACAACAAGCCCAGCCCAAGCGCCCTGAGGGAAGGGAAGGGAGGGAGGGAATCAGCAAAGGGCTCCGTGCATGTGCTCGACTCTCCTGTTCCCCTTAACATGTAGCCCGGAAACCCATTTTCCGCAAAACCACAGAGGAGTCACACTAACTTCACCCTCAAGCTCACAGTAAGCTCAAATTATCTTTTAAAGCAAGACTCAAATTCCTACAGTTATAGAAACAAACCACTGGAGTGACAGGAAGAATCGAGTCCAGAAACAGCTAAGCCCACAGCACGTTGTGTTTTAACAGGTCAGGCCTGAAAGAGTGACTCGCCACTTGGAAGAGGTAACAAGCTCAGAGCCTACACCTCCTGCTGGGCAGCACCTGAGTCCCGAGGATGAAAACTAAAGGTTAAAGACTCCAGGAGAATCCGCAGAGAGGCACCTGGGTGGCTCCGTCGGTGAAGCGTCTGCTCACGTCACGATTCCAGGGTCCTGGAACCGAGTCCTGAGTCAGGCTCCTTGCTCAGCGGGAGCCTGCTTCTCCTTCTGCCTGCCGGTCCCGCTTGCGGTCTCTCTCACTATCTCACTCTCTCTCAAATAAAATCTCTGCAAGTAATTAAAATAAAAGAATAAAGCAAAAGAATCCGAGCTTGTTGCGGGAAAACACCAGGTGCTCCGAGAAAGGAGACGAAGGGCGAGCCGAGGGCCAGGGGAGGACCCACAGCCGCAGACCGGGGCCCGTAAGCCCCCGCGCCAGACTGAACACAACCGAGTCCAAAGGCGAGCAGAGGGGGCCCTCCGACCCGCAGGGGGAGGGGGACAAGCGCCACGAGAGCAAAGCTGTGGAGGGAGAGCTTTGGAGGGGGAGAGCGGTCAAGTGCAAGTGAAAAGAAGTTTGACCTCGATACAAACCAAAAAACACAAACTGAAAAGAGACCGGCTGTTCCTCAAGGAGGGAGACCAAGCGGCGACTTCCAGCAGCAAGGAGCGGGGGCATTGGGCTCCCACACCCCGCCGGGGGTTCCGCCAGACGCCCTGACGAGGGCACGGCGGCCCGTCAACATCTCAACACGCACACGCACAGGTGCACACAAACACGTGCGCACACACACCGGATTTCTGATAAACACACACACCCTTCATTCTTCTTTCCCTGCCTTCCTGAAACGTGGCTACAACGACTAGAGGAATCTAACTCAGAAACTCACGATGAAAGGAAACAGGAAGAGGTCATCAGGACACCGAAGCTGACCAACCTTGGGAGACAAAAAACAGTGCTCGCGGCAACGTCCGGGGCCCAGGACCAGAGGGGCTGTGCGCACTCAGGGCCGATGGGCCGAGGCTGGTCGGGGGGGACAGGGGACCCGGCCGTCTAAGGCAGGACCCCAGGAGGAGCTCTGCCACTGGTCTCCCTGAAACCAGGCAGGGATGCCTCACGCCACCCGTGAAGACAAGGCCATGGGTCACAAACCAACACGGGGGACCCCGACACGCACGCGGATGGACAGATGAAAAGCAGGGACACACGGGAAGCGTGAGAAACCCTTTAACACCAAGGGTCTCCAGAGAGGTGCATGACGCCACTGTGCCCGTGGCACAGATAGAAGGACACGGCAAGAAAGAACCCCTAGAAATTAGAACTGACAACGGAAGTAAGAAATGTCACCGAAGAACCGAGAAGAGAGCTCCCAGGAGCTGCAGGAGGGAGCGCACGGGACCCCGGAGCGCCGACGGGTGCAGCCTCCCAGCAGCGGAGGGACAGTGTCAGACACAAGGTCCCCCCCTGGAACCGCGGGACACACGCACGGGAGCAGCCCACTGAAAACCCCAGGGACCACGGGCGCCCCGGGGCTGCTGGCGGCACGGGCAGCTCACGCACAAAGGCAGACCCAGCGGGACAGGGCGGGCGGCCCACGCGCGGGGTCAAGGACAGACAGCACGTGCCGGACATGACACCCGCCAAACATGCGAGAAGGAACCAAGCTCTCGGACAGCTCCCCTCACGCGCCCTTGCGTCTCCACCGAGGGAAAAGGTGCAGCAAAGAGGGGGCCACGTGCAGACACCCACCTGCTCCCCAGGTGGCACGGACCATCCGACTAGAATGCAGGGCGACCCCAGGACGACAGCGGGCAGGGGGCCCAGAGGGCGGGACCCGGAGGCACAGCTGTGCACGAGGGCTCTGCTGCGGCGGCCACAGCACGCCCAACGGGACACGCGAGAGGGGAAGTGGAAGGGAGGAAACCACCACCACACCTCACTGCCGACCCCAGGAAGTCATCACACACAGAAACACAGTTCTAGGAAAGGACACCAACAACGGGAAACTGGAAGCAGCCTGTTAAACAGGACAAACTGTGACCCCCCAAAAGTCACATGTCGAAGTCCGAACCTCCAGAACCTCAGAATGGGGCTATCGGGAGACCGAGACGCCAAGGACACACGCGCACCAGGAACCACAGGCCCAGGCAGCATGAGAGCCGCCAACCACAAGCCAGGGACACAGGCCTCGGAGAAACCAGCCCCGACCTCCAACTCACAGCCTCCAGACTGAGATGGGACGTGCTGCTGTTTAACCGTCCGGTCTGGGCATATTCGTGACGGCCACCCGAGGGGACAGAACCACCACTGCTGACGCCAAAGCTGTGGTCGCCGGGGGCGGGGGGGGGGGCACGACATGTCCACACAGGGCCGCCGACCGTCACGGCACGCCACCTGCCCGGGGTGACGGCCACAAGACCCAGGCCACCGACACCACAAGGCATCACCGTCAAATAAAAGGGAAGCTCAGGTGACAGGAAGGCCACACTGGCCATGTCTCAAGCGCACGCAGCCCGTGTGTCCACGGGCTGACGAAGGGACAGAGAAGACGCCGTGTATACACAACGGAACATCACTCAGCCACAAAGAAGAACGAGATCTCGCCATTTGTGACAACGTGGACGGACCTCGAGGGTAAAAGTAAAATAAGTCAGAGAAAAACACACCCCACATGATCTCACTTCCACGAGAAACCCTAAAACTGAGCTGACAGGTAACAAAGAACAGACTGGTGGTGCCAGAGGTGGGTGTGGGGGTGGACAGAACGGGAGAGAGGGTCCAGAGACACGAACCCCAGTTACAGAACGGAGTCTGGGGTGTAGCACAGACACAGTGACTAGAGACAAAAGTGCTGTGTCGTGCATGTGGGAGCTGCTAAGACAGGGCAACTTGAACGTTCTCGTCACAAAAAGAAGAAACTGTGGAGCCCTGGTGCGGACAGACGTTCAGTGGACGGCGGCCGCCGGAACACACGCGAACGTCAGCACCATGTGCACCTGAAACCAACAACACGTGTCTGCTTCCCCTCAGTGAAGGGAAAAAGGGGCCATCACCTCAGGCCGAAGGGGGAGTCCGTCGACGTCCTCTCTTCTTTCTCCTTCAAACCTCTCTTTTTCTAAAGACGCGCCGGGTGGACTGCGAGAGAAAATGTATTTTAACACCTCCTCATAGGCCCTTTCTCCGCCCTGCTCCCTCCACGGCGACCCCACTCCCCCGTCAAGGACAGGAGCCCTCGGCCTGCCCGTGACCGCCTGGTGGGGCCTCGCGCTGGAGCAGAGGGGACCCCGGGCGCTACAGGCCCCACGCTGCTCCTCGCTTGAACGCTCTCTTGCTTCTAGGCCCAAGAGAAAGCTGTGTCTCTAAAACATGAGGCTCCCGCTCTCCACTGCCGTGAAATCACAAATAAAACTAAACTTCAATTCAGCTCAAGGTTCCCGCATTTTGAAAACACACTCAAGGGGCGCCTGGGTGGCTCAGTGGGTTAAAGCCTCTGCCTTCGGCTCAGGTCATGATCTCCAGGTCCTGGGATCGAGACCCGCATCAGGCTCCCTGCTCAGCAAGGAGCCTGCTTCCTCCTCTCTCTCTGCCTGCCTCTCTGCCTGCTTGTGATCTCTCTCTCTTTCTCTGTGTCAAATAAATAAATAAAATCTATAAAAAAGAAAAAAAAAAGAAAACACACTGAACATGGAAAGGACTTACGCACCTGATTTCCACAGATGGCGGAAGAGACTCTTCATCCACCTCCCGCAGCCGCCGCTGTAACACAATCAGGTCCTCCCGGTAACTCTTCTCGGCCTCCTCCAACTTCTTCTCAAAGAAAATTCTCAGCTGCTCCAGCTCAGACGCGTGCTCAGCTTTCTCTCGCTGCCGCTGCTGCTGGAAGTCTCGCTTCAGGTGCTCCAGCTCGTCCCCGTGAGGCGTGCGGGCCAGGAGCTGGTCGTGGGACTCTGATGGGAAGGGATCGATCGGGTGGTCACCTGCAGGCGACACACCAAGGAGACAGCAGGAGACACCGCAGACCTCCACTCCAGAAAGGGCCCCAGTCCCAGCCCCTGCGAAGGCGAAGCAGGACCCCTCGGTGGCTCACGCCGGGCGGCGCCTCGCACGGGGAGGTGGCCTGGGCAGCCTCAGCGGAGCCCCTGGGCCCCCCGGAAGCAGTGCTCTCTCAGGCTGCTGCTGAAAGCATCGCCGAGACCAGAAAGGGGAGCGGCACACCGTGTGCGGCTGGGGCCCCGGGGCAGGGAGGCGGGCGGCACGCAGGCCCTGAGAGCCCTACCCAGCCGACAGCCAGCATGGACACAGGACCTCGGCCCGACGACCGCGGGGAGTCACTCTGCCCAGCCACCGCCTTGTACCGGCTGCGGGTGACCCTGGACGGCAACCCGGGCACGCAGTCCGCTCTAACCCCGCGCATCGGCCTGGGTGGCTTCGAGCCCCTGCGTGCGCTGCTGCGCCAGGAGCAGAATGGGAGTGCGCCCTCTCCGAGAGAACGTATCCGCGTCGCCGTGCCCAGCAGCTGCTTACCAGCAATAACCAGCTTTCAAACAACGGGGATGCGGACCGCTCACTACCCAGGAGTTTCAAGACCAGCGACCTCGGAGGCCCCGCACGGGCCCGGTGAGAGCCGCGCGCAGGGCTCCCGGCCACCGTACCCCCGGAGCCGGGAGCTGCACCCGCCGACGTGCAAGGCGAGGGGGAGACGAGGCGCGAGCGGCACACGGTCTCCGGTCTCCGGAACCTTCCTCGAGCCGCGCGCTGCCCGGCGATGTGTGCCCGCGAGGCGGACCCCGGGCTGAAGAGGCTCCACTAGAGAGCAGCAGAACACCCGCGTCCCCGGGATCGTTCGCTCGCGTGCCCTGACATCCCCGCGGGAGGGACGCGTCGCACGCAGGGGCCTGTAGGGGGGCCGGGTGAGCCGCCGGGCCTGCCGCCGCGGGCGTCCCCCTTGGGGCCGCAGAAGCCGGCAGCACCGGGCCTGGTGAGCTCGCGGGCTAGGGCCCCGGCACCCCCCTGTGTCAGCGTCGCCCGCCTCCCACTGGCGAAGTGCCTGTAGGAACGGGAGAAAGACCACGATTCCGCAGCCGTCACTCAGCTAACTTGCTCGAGGACGAACCAAGGCCCTCAAGTTTCCACCTGAAAACCACACGCCAACCTTCAAAGCAGCTTCCAAAAGTGCTTTCTGTGCCTGCTGCAACTCTGAAGTCCTAGTCTGAGGCTGTAACAGTGAAAACCACTGCTTTAGCTTTTGAGAACCTGAACTGGGAACACGAAACTGCTCACCGCTCAGGTCCTGTACGCCGGGTGTCGGAGACTCGAGCTGGGACCACAGGCGCCGGATCTCTTCCTGCGACTGAGCCTTCAGCTCCGCGTACGACGCTCGGAGGCTCTCTAACTAGAAGGGGGAGGCGACAGTGTGAGACGCCTCCCGGGCCCCAGCCCAGTAGGCCAGCGCCCAGCGCTGGGGGCCCCACGGTGAAAGCCCAGACCCGCAGCCACAGGAACACCAGCCACAGCGGCACGAGCGCACCGCTCGTCTCCGACACGCCCTTCCCTGCTGTCGTCTTGTGTCCCCTCGCTCAGTGAGACGGCAACGTTCCCCGTCACCCTAACACACAGCCTCTTCCTGGTCGGGGAGGGAGGGCCGGGTTCCCGCCCGGGCTGCCGGTCCGCACAGCCTCCCGGGGTCCCTCCTGCCCCCTCCTGTGGCCTGGCGGGGTTTCCTCTGCATCCTTCTGTTAACCCTCCCGGAAAGGGGCCCGTCAGGGGTGAACACAGCCAGTCCGCCCTGTACCCACAGAGCTGAGAGGAGCAACCACCGTCCTCACGGGGCGGGGGGTGGGGGGGAGGCGGACTCAGGGTCAGGCCGCAAGTCGGCCCGAGGCACTGGGTGGGCAGCTACGAGTCCAGGGCTGAGGCCCGAAAGACGAGCTCGGCCAGAAGGGACACAGGCCGTGGGAACTCCGGCCTGCAGTGGCCCGAGATCGGTCTGCTGCCTTGTGGGTGGCCCTGCCAGCCTCGTGCAGGCACAAGACAGCGGGGAGGCAGGGCGCCCGGGAGCGGGCGTGAATGCCACGGGGCCAGAAGCACGAGGTCCTCCCGGGTTCTCTTCTGAGACCCGGGCACAGGCCGAGACAGACCCCGCCTCCCTGACGTCTTGGCCCGCTGCTGGGGCGCTGAGGGTCTCTGCCCCGATCCGACCACATTGCCCTCCGTGGCTGCGAGGCACCCCGCTGGAAGCGAGTTCTGAGGGCACTGGTAGCAGCACAGTTTCTGACTTGGGCTTCCGTGTTTCTTGAGGGTTGGGGGCCGAGAATGTGGCGGGAGGCCCCTAACGCCCGCAGCCTGGGGCCAGGGGCACTGGTGGGGAGTACGGACTCTGGGTGGCGGGTCCGGCACGACCGCAACACCAGCTCCACACTCGGTCCCCACTTCTCCACCTACGAAATTCCCACAGTCCCTGAATTCACGGCCGGGGTTGTAACACACACCGGACCATGGAGCGACCCCATCCGAATCTCCTAGGACCCCCCCCGCCCCCCGCCGCGGGTCCCCACGCACCTCCAGCTGCTTCTCGGCCTCCTGGTGGCGCAGCCTCCGCTCCAGGTCGCGCACGTGCCGCCCACTCTCGGCCTGCAGGTCGTCGCGCAGCTGCCGCAGGGCCGCTGCCTGCTGGCTCTCCAGGGTCCGCAGGGCACCTGTGCGCACCCGGCCCTGAGCGCGTGCCCCCGCCGCCCCACGCCCGCACCCCGACAGGCCACAGGAGCAACAGGTTCAAGTCCGCGGCAGGACTTGGACGACAACGAACGACGGACGGCAGACAGTGAGCTGAGACGCGTCTCAGGAGAGGCTAGGGAGCGGGAGACGTCCGTGCGAACGAGGGGAGACCCGCGGGCTGGCCCCACGCCGGTCCCCGCCGCCCCCCAGCCCCGCAGCGCAGCCCGCCCGTGCCCAGCGGGAGCCCGGCGCCGCGCGCCCACTCGGGCCCCTCTTCAAACCTGCTCGTTCGAATTCGACACTCACATTCGGCCTGATTTTTGGCTTGAAAAATCTTCTCCAATTCAGCTTTCTGTTCTGCCAGCTCGTTCTTAAACTGGTCTTGCAAATTCTCCAATTCCAACTGATGCTTGGCAGACAATTCTCTCCGCAGGTTTTCCAAGCATAAATCTCTCTCTGATTCCCAGTCCTGCTTCAGGTTCTAATTCAAGTGAGGAAAGAGGAAGATGATGGACCAACAGTGGACTATCTGTGGTAAAGAATTTACACTGCATTCGAAAACCGGCTGTGGGCAGTGAGGGCACCCGGACCAGACTGTCACTGCAGGAAGGCTGTGGGCAGTGAGTGCACCCGGACCAGACTGTCACTGCAGGAAGGCTGTGGGCAGTGAGGACACCCGGACCAGACTGTCACTGTAGGAAGGCTGTGGGCAGTGAGGACACCCGGACCAGACTGTCACTGCAGGAAGCTGGATGCTGCCCCACCGCGGACCAGGACGGGAGCAGAGACAGCAAGGACCCCTGCCCGGAACGCTCAGCAATTCACACACCCTTCCTCCATGAAAGACCCAGGACGCCACAGTGACATCACCGGACCTCCGCCGAGGGCTGGCTTTGTCCCAAGTGCCCTGAGCAATGAGTCCCCACTGTCGAGCTTGCAGGGGTGAGGAGCTGGGCGCAAGCCTCCAACCCGGGACCCACAGCCGTCCACCACCAACTACCTGATCCGAACAGCCAGGACATAAACACCCACGAGCCCAATGTCAGACATGCGTCCCCTAACGTCGCCAATGTCCCCCAACCTCACCAGCCACCTCCTCTGCTGTCGCCGGCACCAACAGCCCTTCCACAAATGCAGCCTTGAGAAAGGGATGTGTGGCCAGGATGGAGAGTTCCGGTGAGGGGCTTCTTTAGAGAGCAGCTAATCCTCTCCCCCCCCGAACACGGCACCCTTTCCATAGGAGGGGTGTGGGCTGAAATCAGCGGGGCCACCACAGAACACACGGTCAGCACAGCGCGGGGGGCTCTGCTCCCCCCACCCCCTGTGCTCCGAGGGGCCTGGGACTGGCACGCCACACGTTTCACTCAGTTGCCACAGGGCACCTCCCTGCCCTGGGACGTCCGTCAGCCCCGGAGCACAGCGAGAGGCGGGCCATGGGGGCCACCTGGGAATCCGAGCCGAGGGTACCAGAGCTTCATGCGACAGAGAAGTACACGTGAAACCCCCCACGAGCCGTGCTGTCGAACTGTACAAAGAGAATGCTTTTCCTCGACAGCAAAAGGCATGCGTTTTCCACCAGCACGCTCGATCAAAGCTTTCACTGGATCCCGTCTGAGTCCGGCGAGGGGCTCTCCTGCGGGGACTCCGGGCAAGCTGGAGGGACGGAGGCAAAGGGGGAACGCCGCATACCCACAGCGACAACTCTGACGACGTCTACCTCTAGCATCTGCGCATTCTTCTCCATCTCGGACTGCAACTGCTCCTTCAGCTCCGCTGCAAGAAAAACATAAAAGCAGATCAGAGCACAGTCTCCGAGCTTCCCGCAGTCTGACCGCTCGGGAGGGGAGTGGGCTGCCGGCACACACAGGCCGCTCCACGGGAACACTCGCCAACACGGACAGGACAACAGGGCCCGTGCGTGAGAAAACAGGAATTCCACGTGCGAAGTCACGAAGCAGTTCTATTCCTGCCCAAAGCAAGAGCAGAGCCTTCCAGCCAGCCTGACAGCCCCACACAAGCTGGCACATTAGACCTGAGTACCCCTTCTGCTCTGTCTGCCCCACACTGGGCCCAGAGCCCAGGCTCCCGCAGCACCAGAGTCCAGGCACGGGAAGGAAGACAAAGACATTCCAGGACCCAGCAGCTCCCAACCCCCAAGGGAAGAACCACAAGAAAAGAGGTACCAGGTGCTGGGGGTGCAGAGGAGGGCTGAGGCTGGACCAGTGGGCATGGGCTGGCATGGACTGAGAGGTGTGCACACACCTGGGAATGCGGGGACCGGAAAGAGACGCAGGGACCTTAGGAAAGGGCCGAGGGGGAGCTGGGGCCAGGCAATGCCACACGTACAAGGTGAGGGTGGCCCAGCCCATGGCAGAGCCTCACAGAGCAGAGGGCAGGTGTGGGCCCCTTTGTGGTCCCATTCTCTTGGGTGAGCACAGAGAAAACAACACAGGAAGGGGGCTAAAGTAAAGCACGTTTTGTATTTTAAAAAGTGAGCAAAGACGGGGGGACGTAAAAGTACTTATTTAAGTCTGCTTGGATCTACATACATGAACATGGGACAGTAACCCCAGAACCTGAGAAGACCGGCTCCCCTGAGGGCTGAGGACAGGACCCAGAAGACGGAGACTTCCAGCACATCTGGGCCGCGCACGCTGCCTTCGTCTTTCACACAAAAACCCAACAGAAGGACAAGCACAGAAATGGGGCTGACTGCTTATGGGCACGGGTTTCTTCCTCGGGGAAGCCAAGTTCTGGCCTCAGGTTGTGGGGATGTGCGCATAAGTCTGAAACGCACGCGTCACGTGGGAAATTGTATGGTGTGTGGGTTAGAGCACAATCAAGCTGCTGTTCACAAAACTGTCGTCTACAAAAGTAGTGACCGACCAAAAAGTCGGGAAGAAGCATTAAAACAAAACTCGATCTTAGATGCAAGTAAAGAGCTCAGTGTAGGCTGGAGACTTATCAAAGGAGCAGGCGCCAAAGCTGTCCACGGGGAGCAGAGCGGGGGCCTGTGGGGTGCGGGCGTCTGCGTCCGGGAGCATCGGGGTCGCTCGACAAAGCTCGGTCACACACAGTCCCTCCGAAGGGGCGGACACGGAGACTGCCGGCACACAAACAGATCACCTCCAACGACAGGACAGCGCTTCCAGAACGCACGGCAGCGCCCTGGAGAAGCGGACGGGGGGCAAGGGGGCCGCAGAGCCCCGGGCAGGACGCACACTGCCCCGCTCAGGAGAGGAAGGCCGCCGGCCCGCGCACGCAGGGAGCGCGGATAGGAACCCCTGACGCCGCCCCCCGCCTCCCCGAAAGCGCCGCGGCCCGAGCACCCCAGACCTGCTTCCCGGCGGCAGCGCAGCTGCGAGTCCTCGTGCTGCTCCCGGGCCCGCGCCAGCTCATGCTGCTGCCGGCTCCGCAGCAGGGCCAGCTCCTGCGCGTGGCGCGCGTTCAGCATGGCCCGCAGCTCCGTCAGCGCCGTCTCCTTCTCCTTCTGGAGGTTGGCCTGTGTCAGCTCCAGCTGCGCCGTGTGCATGTTGCTCAGGCTCAGGCGCAGCGCCTCCAGCTCCAGGGAGGGCACCGGCTGTGGGAGAGGCCGTCTCTGGGGCCGGGCCAGGTCTGCCCGCACGCCGCCGCAGCAGCCCCGCACCCCGCAGGCGCCTTCCGCCTGCTTCCCGAGCGCCCCGTGCCCCGGGGTCGGCTCCGGCTCCGCTCCCGCAGGACCTCGGGCCACCCGGCCCGGCCCCGCCGCCCCGCCCTGCAGCCCCCAGGCCCACAGGTGCCCTCCCTCCGCCCCATGCGCCGCCGACGGCAGGGGCTGCAGCTCCCCCGGAGGACATGGGCCGCCAAAGCCAGTGGCCACGCAGGACAGCCCCCAGCCTCCCTCCGGGCAGACTCCCCAGCCCACAGGCCCATCGCCGCGGGAGCCAGGTGAGTGGCCATCCAGACGCTGCCAGACCCCATCGGAGACACGGAGCGGTAGCCAGAACACGGACAGGAGGCCGCTCTGCACCGTCACTGCCAACGAGGGCAAAATGGGAGGCCACCCAGGGCCCGGCAGTGGCTGAGTTAGTGACACCATCAGGAATCCCAGGTGCCAGACCAGACACGAGTGAGCTCTGCGCTTCACTGCTCTGGAAGGTGGGCAGCCTGTGTGCCGAGCTAAGATGGGGGCACCTGTTGCTCCTTCCACTGCCCCGGGGGAAGGTGGAGGAAGCCCAGAGGCCCAGGAAGCATGCCTTACTCCCAACTAATACAAACAACAGGAAAACACACTTATGGGACGCCCCAAAAAAGCATAAAAATAAAATGAATAAAGGGGGACGCCTGGGTGGCTCAGTCAGCTAAGCGTCTGCCTCTGCCTCAAGTCACGATCCCAGAGTCCTGGGATCGAGCCCCACATCGGGCTCCCTGCTCAGCGTGGAGCCTGCTTCTCCTTCTCCCCCGCCTGCCGCTCTCCCTGCTCATTCTCTCTCTGTCAAATAAGTAAATAAAATCTTTAAAAATGAATAAATAAAATGGATAAAGGAGAGCAATAAGCAGAAAGCACAGGAAAAGAACGTGTCTCTGAAGAGGCTGGCGGGACCTCCAGCAGGACGGCAAGACGACCGACAGCGAGGTGCAGGGCACACGCCAGCCCTCCCGCCGCAAGGCTGTGCACAGAGCACCCGCGGCTTCCCAGAGGCGGCAGCCAGCAGGGGAGGCAGACGTGCCGCCGGACGGCCTGGCTGGCGGCCCCTCGCAGCCACGGCGCCGCCCGCGTTTATGAATGCGAGGGAGCGGCAGCTGACAGGGAAACCGCCGGCGCTGCGCTGAGTGGCACCTGGCCACACTCACTGCCCCCAGTGTCCTCCCACGTCCCTCTACCTGCCCGTGCCAAGGCCCCCCCACAGCAAGCCTGCAGCCCACATCCGCCCACTCAGTGACCAACCTCTCCTACCTGCAACCCTCCCAGATCCCAAAACCCACTGGTGCCAATTACGGGGCGAGTGTGCGGGGATCGGCCACACCCCCGAGCATGCTGGGTCACCTGGGTGTGCAGCGGCACCTGCTGCGTCTCTGGCGGCTGCCGCAGCCCCACGGCTGCCTGCTGCTGTGCGCCAGCCGCATCCTTCTGTCTTCTCATCGGTTCCGCAATTTCTAGCTTACATTCTTGTTCACGTTCCTGAAGAAGAAAAGCGAAGGACGTGAACCAGAGAATTCACCTGACAAAACAGTCACTACAAACGCTTAGACACACTAGAGGGGACTGAGCCCAGCAGTGTTCACGGCAGCACGACTCACAACTG
Source organism: Ailurus styani (assembly GCA_002007465.1). NCBI lineage: Eukaryota > Metazoa > Chordata > Mammalia > Carnivora > Ailuridae > Ailurus > Ailurus styani. The sequence continues at coordinate 204,289 of LNAC01000933.1, forward strand.
CCAGAAGGTAGAAACAGCCCAAGTGTCCACAGACAGGGGAACACACAAACAAGGAGTGGAAAAGCCACCGGGGGGGGGGGGGCATCACTCAGCCATAAAAAGAAGCTGAGAATCTCAAAACTTCAGACTCTATGAAAGCAGCCAGACATACCGTGCGGTTCTGTGGAAATGAACTGTCCAGAACAGGCAGATCCACAGCAGGAGAATGACGGCTGGTGGGTGCCAGGGGCTGGAAGGGCAGAGGAATGGGGAATGACTGCTAATGGGTACGGGGTTCCTTTTCAGGTAATGAAAATGTTTTGGGATTAGACCATTGTGATGTATTAAAAGCCACTGATACATACACTTTACAACGGTGAATTTTATATACGTAAATTATATCTCAATAAAAATAACTATGAAAGAACAGTCAACCTGTTTAAGTGGCTTAGGGTAAAGGAGAAAACCCCAGAGAGAGAAGCCACTGCAGGTGTTGACAACGGACAGCAGAGTGAGCTCCCCAGGTGATCTGCACCTCAGTCAGAGGGAAGTGACACTTACAGGAGGGAAAACGTACATAAAATGCCTGGAAGGGGTGGGTACCAATAAAAGGTGAATGAACCTGGAGAGGGAAATCTGAAGCATCATTTTGTAGCTAGTAAATCAGCAAAAGTTGGTGATAACATTGATCCTCAACGTCACCAAGGTCATGGGGAAACAACCAAACACTGTCAATGACAGAGTAAGCTGGTGTAACTTTTTCTTATGAGCTATTTTGACAACCTGCCCGGACCACGCCCCGCCCGGACGACGCCCGCCCGGACGACGCCCTGCCCAGACGACGCCCCGCCCAGACGACGCCCACCCGGAGCCAACTGCTACAGCCACAAGCCTCCCAGCTTCCCCTCCATGACAGCCCAGACCTTTCTCGGGCTTGTCTAAAACGCACCTCAGACTCAAACCAAACTGAATTTTTCTGCCCAAGCCAGGGCTCCTCCAACATGATCCACCTCAGTTAACAGCACCCCCAAATCCTCAGAGCCCTCCTATTCCTGCCTCCTTTCACAGCGAGCCCACAGCAGCCCAAGGCCAACCCTGGCATCCCTCCATTGCCATGAGCACAGCGGACAGGCCCCCATGGCCACTCGGCCTAATGTGAGGTCACTGGCTTGGAGGCCAGCTGATGCATTCAGAAAACAAATCCAACCTTGTCACTCCCTTGAAAAACTCTGCGCATCTGCTGACCTTGGGAAAAATCCCTGCGGGGGGCAGCCCCTCCTGCTGTCCCACGTGGCACTTGCCTCAGGCACCCCAGGGCCCCTGTGCACCGGACCGGCTCTGCCTCCCCTCCTTTAGCTCCTCTGGGGCCTTCCTAGCCCTGACGCCCACCCCTGCAGAGGTTGCTCCCTGCACACGTCGGTGATGCCCAGGAATCTGCCCCGTAACTGGGAGGCGAAGTGGCCCTCTATCTGTGACGGCCCACAACGTGGAAGCAAACTGTTTCAAGGGAAGTGATAGAGCCCATTAAATATCATTATGGATCCTTCTTCAAATTAAGGGGGTTTTACCAATGGTAAAAGATAATATAGGAATGTCCAGTTTCAAAGATAAAAGGCAAATCTAAAAACATTTTTGTTACAAAAACATCAGAATTGTTGGATAAAATATAACAAAAATGACTCTAAATGCTCTAAGGGAGCGAACACCCCATGAGCCAGAAAGGAGGGACTTGGAATCTAAAACGACCTAGGGAGACAGGCACACGTGAGAGCAGCACGCGCCCCCGAACCAGCGGCTTTGCCAGGAGGGCAGTTAGAAATGAGACATCGGACACAGCAAGGGATCCTGAAGGCCTGTGCAGCAGGACAGGGCGCGCATCTTCACTGCTCGAGGGCGGGAAGGCCAGGTGTGGGAGGTCAGGGAGATGGTTCCATCTCCAAATGCGGAACCAGAGGAGGCAAGGTGGGGTGTCTCTCCTGAAAAATTAAAACCCAGGCCTGCTCATCATATTTGTTTACAAATTTGATGTAATTTGTAATTACCATGGGATTTACATCCCATGTAATTTGCCATGGGACGCAGAAATCCCCAAGCAAAGAAACTGACCTAAAAATAAGTCCTAGCAAGGCCACATGGGTGGCTCAGTCCATTAAGGATCTGCCTTCAGCTCAGGTCATGATGTCAGGGTCTTGGGATGGAGCCCTGAGTCAAGTCGGGCTCCCTGCTCAATGGGGAATCTGCTTCTCCCTCTCCTTCCGCCCGCTTCTCCCGCCTTACGCGCACTCTTTCTCAAATAAATACATTCTTTAAAAAAAAAAAAGTAAGTCCTAGCAAAGGGCTATTCCTGGGACACCGATCAGATCAAATCCAGCACTCATCTGGAGGGGCTCCCACAAGCCGGGGACACAGATATTCTCAGGGAAACCACACGAACGCCTCACTGAAAGTGAGCACACCCAGGCTACCCCAGGAAGGGTAACAGGTACTTGCAGAACAAATCATTATAGAAAAAAGACCTTCGGCAGCATCCACAAGTAGTCCGCACACAGGTATGCGGCCCAAAATAACCCCAAGCCCTACAGTTAACTTACAGTGAAGAACTGACCGCACCTCTAAATACTGGGCAAAATTCAGCCAATTTTGCTCATGAAAAGGTACAGTTACACTCAAAACAAAAGCAGCTTCAAAATATCTCCAGGAAACATTACATTATACAAAATGGTATCACTGTCTTTAAGAAATCCAGACAGAATGTCCCAAACTACAGACAGCAAAGACAAAATCAACAACTCAACAGACAGACTGAAGAGCAGATTACACACAGAGTCAGCAAAGGAGGAGACAAGCCAGATGAACTCTCCCAGGGCAACCAAAAGAAGGAAAAGACAGAAAACGAGATGGGCCAGGTGTATACAGGAGGAGCTCTGAAAACCTTCGCTGGAACTTCAGGCCCCTGGAGAAAGAAGGGACAGACGCTACGCATGGAGACACGGCCTGGAGGTTTTCTAGAAGCAACAGACTTGAAAGGTATCAGCCACAGACTGAAAGAGCCCACGGTCCCATGTCGCTCTAATAAAATAACAGACGTGTGCGTCTCGGCCTAGTAACGTAAACTGCAGGACGCCAAACAGGAAGTCCACAAGGCAGCGGCAGCGAAGGACCGGCAGGCTGACCGCGGACACAGGAGCCGGGCGGAGCGGGAGGAACACCCGGCACGCGACACGCCGACTGCCGATCCGAATGTCCACACCAGTAGGACCACCTTTCGGGACCAAAGGGAAAGCCCAAAAGTACATTCAGGAAAACACCAAGCGGGAGCACTGGCATGAGAAGGGTCCTGCTACAGGAAATACTGAAGTGTCCTCCAGATAGGAGGAGGGAGGCCCCACCGCGGAAGCCCGAGAAGGAACAGAGGAGGGAGAAGGTGGAACTACGATGCTAAAACTGACCACTGAAATAAAAATGATTCCTTCCATCAGGTGGAAGCAAGGACGCCGCCTTCACCGGGCAGCGGTCAACAAGCACGTCCACGCGACAAGCAATGAAGAGAAGGGAGCTCGGGGGTAGAAAGAGCTTGCACGAATCTTACATTTGCTTTGCTACATGATTCAGAAAGTCAGAACCAGAAGACTACATATTCTAGGATTCCATCTGTACCACAGAAAAAGCAAATCCTGGTCTTTACCACCATCAAATAAAAGGAAGCAGGGCCCCAGGAAGAAATGTGTGACTCCAGAACTGAGGCAGGGAGAGCGCAAGGTGAGCCTGAAGCAAGCCGGAACGTGCTTCCAAGACAAAGCGTGGGGCAGGCCACCAGACACAGGGGCCACACTGGAAAAGTTCCCGGTGGCCACAGCTGGAGCGCTTTAAGCAACAAAAGAGATAAAACATACTTTGAAGTTATAACACAAAGTATAACATGAATACACATGAGCCCGTACTGACATAAATACATGCTCAAATTAACGAATGGGGGAGAAGGGGCAAGTCTCCCCTACAGAAGAATCCCAAACAGATGTGGCTACTCCTCCCTGCAGGAGGCAGCACGTAATTTCCGTCCCCTGAAGAGTGTGTGGGGCTCAGTGACTCACCTCCCAAGGGGAGAGTGTCTGCAGGAGGGAAACCCGCCTGACCCAGCCCAGCAGGAGGGGTCACAAGAGCGCACTGCCTCTGCGGTGAAGGCCCTAACTTAAGTCTAATAATGAAAAAACATCAGAGCAGCCCAGACTGAGGGAGAGTCCCCAGAGTAACTGACCAAGGCCGTTCAAAATGGTCACCAGAAACTGAGACGCCGTCAGAGGCCCGAGGAGACACAGCAGGCAAGACGACCAAAAGCGCTGTGGCGTCCAGGGTGGAGTCCCAGACAGGAAAGGCTCTTAGCGGGAAACCTGGTGAAAGCCAGGCAAGTCTGTATTCAGTTAATAGTAATGTCGCAGAGTTAATGCCTTAGCTTTGACAAATGTGCCATGTGTCCAAGATGCTAACAGGAAGAAGGTGGGGTGAGGGGTGTACGGGAACTGTCTGTACCAGCTCTGCAACTTTTCTGTAAATCTCTAACTATTCCTGAATTAAGAGCGTATTTAAACCAATGAATAGCTCGATAAACAGAAGGATGAATGAATTGCGGGGTTAAAAATTATTTTCTAAAAAAAATGGAATGCGGGGGCACCTTGCTGGCTCAGCTGGTGGAACATACAATTCCTGACCCATGCTGGGTGCAGAGTTTCCTTAAACAAACAACAAGGAATGCAACACCATTAGGATGGCTACGATAAAAAAGAGAAAACAGGTGTTGGTGAGGATGCACATAGCGAGTGGAAACGTAAAATGAGGCAGCCACTGTGGAAACCAGTATGGAGGTTCCTCAGAAATTAAAATTAGAATCACCATCTGATTTAACAATTCCACTTCTTGACCTACACCCCGAAAGACTTGAAAGCAGAGTCTCAAAGAGGTATCTGCACATGTCATCCATGGCAGCATTACTCACAATACCTAAAACATGAAGAGACTCAAGCATCCACCATCAGATGAATGGGTTACCAAAAAGTGGTCTAACCGTATGAAGGAATATTAGCCTTAAAAAGGAAGGAAACTTTGTCAGAAGCTACAGCACAGATGAGCCTTGAGGATATCATGCTAAGTGAAATAAGCCAGTCATGAAAAAAACACAATTACATGATTCCACTTATGTGTGCTATCTAAGATAGTCAAAATCAGAGACTGAAAATAGAATGGTGGCTGCCAGGGGCTGGGGGAGGGGGAATGAAGACTTACTGATTAAAGCGAACACAGTTTCAGCTTTACAAGATGACAGAGCTGTGGAGATGGACAGTGGTGATGGCTGCACGACATTATGAATGCATTTAATACAAGTGGGCTGTGCACTTAAAAAATGGTTAAGGAGGGGCGCCTGGGTGGCTCAGTGGGTTAAAGCCTCTGCCTTCGGCTCAGGTCATGATCTCAGGGTCCTGGGATCGATGCCCGCATCTGGCTCTCTGCTCAGCAGGGAGCCTGCTTCCTCCTCTCTCACTGCCTACTTGTAATCTCTGTCAAATAAATAAATAAAATCTTAAAAAAAAAAAAAAAAGGTTAAGGAGTACCTGGCTGGCTCAGACGGCTAAGTACCTGACTCTTGGTTTTGGCTCAGGTCAAGATCTTGGACTCTTGAGATCAAGTGCCCTGTCAGGCTCTGTGCTCAGTGGGGAGTCTGCTTGAGATTCTCGCCCTCTCCCCCTGTCCCTCCATCCTGCCCTCTGTGCATGCTCGCTCGCTCTCTGTCTAAAATAAGTAAATCTTTAAAAAAACGGTTAAAATGATAAATTTTATGGCAAGTATATTTTATAATAAAAAATAACAAAAACATACAATGAGGAACTTATAAATGGAGTTTTTCTTTTTAAAGATTTTATTTATTTATTTGTCAGAGAGAGAGAGCACAAGCAGGCAGAGTAGCAGGCAGAGGCAAAGGGAGAAGTAAGCTCCCTTCCAAGCAAGGAGCTCAATGCAGGACTTGATCCCAGGACGCTGGGATCATGAGCTGAGCCAAAGGCAGCTGCTTAACCAACTGAGCCACCCAGGCATCCCAAAATGGAGTTTAAATATTCTAAGATCCTTATACTTTCAAAGACCGAAGGTACCGATTAAATTTAGACATAGACAAATATAAATGTTGTATGTAATAAGCTCACAAGTAAAAGAACAGAAACTGAGTACATTATTCCTTCAAAATTGGTAAAAGGACAATTAAAAAAAAAAGAAATCCCCTGATAAAAAATAATCCAAAGCCTTGCCCCTGCAAAAGAGAAAAAAGGAAACAAAACAGAAAGCCTAATTTAAATAAAACATAAGCTCAAACACATCAGTGATTATATTAAACGTAAATGAATTATACTATCCATTAAAAAGACAAAGATTGTCAGAATAATTTTTAAAAGTCAACCCCCCACTGTTTAGCAGGACATAAACTAAAACACAAGGATACAAAGATGTTGGAAGGAAAAGGATAAAAAACACCAGCACTGTGTCTGATCCATTTATACAGTTCTAAAGCATAATTCCCAAACAAATCAGGACGGAGTTGACTTCAGAGTCAAGGGAAGACAGTAGCAGGTCCGGCACTGTCCTGTGTCTTACCTGCAGGAGGATCACGTGGTATTTACTGTGTGCTTGTTTGTTAGGCTGTATGTACATTTGATGTAGCTTTACTTTTCCATGTACATGCCATACATCACAGGGCTTAGTTTTTGTTTCTGTGTCACAGTTTTGTTTTGTTTTGTTTTAAGATTTTATCTATTCATTTAACACAGAGAGAGAGAGATTACAAGTAGGCAGAGAGGCAGGCAGAGAGAGAGGAGGAAGCAGGCTCCCTGCTGAGCAGAGAGCCCGATGCGGGCCTCGATCCCAGGACCCTGGGATCATGACCTGAGCCGAAGGCAGTGGTTTTAACCCACTGAGCCACCCAGGCGCCCTCTGTGTCACAGTTTAAAACAAGTATAAAAACATGTAAAAAGGGTGAGCTTTGTGGACCCCACCAGAGACTATTTTTCCAGGCTCTGCCTATGATCTAGATCTCACCTGCAATAATGCAGATTAAAAACCAAACTTGCTCACTGCCTAAAGTAACATGGACTGAGTCCAGCTAGAATCCAAAGTTTAAAATACAGAATTTTAACACAACACTTTGAAACCAGTCAATTCAGCATCTAATAAATTTTCTTCCAAATGCTAAAACAAAACAAATAAAAGTAATTAATCCAACACATACGGAATTTATGCCAGGCCCTGTGGCAAAAATAGACCCCCCACACACAACTGAATATGGGAGAGATGAATGCCAGGCCCAGGAAACACACTGCAACAATACAGCAATGGGTAAATGAGGGAAGTCAGACATGACCACTATCCTCAGTGCACGAAAGGCAACCTTCTTTCTTCAACATTGGAAGGAAAGATCAAAGGTCCCAAGGAAGGGAGATTTGGGCTCCATCAGAAGGGTCCCCAGAAAGACCTTCTGTGCAAGGGTGACACCAAAGAAGTGAGGCCTGCAGGGGAAGCTCTGTATCCAGCTATCCTTGTTCTGAGCTTCTACTCGTGAAGAGACAGGGCCCTTCAGATACCGAGTCCTCTTTCTGGTTTGGGTTTCTACCACAAGAGGAAGAAATCCTCTGACAAGGAACATACTTTAACAGAGAGCCCTGAAGAATACCTCTGTGATCACCCCAGGCTGTTCCAAGTGGTCACCATCCAGCTTCTGCTGTGTCTGCTCCGAGTGCCCTGTCCTCTCTCCAAGGGGGTCCTCCAACTAAGAAGGGAAGGGCCAGAGAAGAGCATTCACAGCAACGTCCAGAGCTGCAACCTCAGGCCTTCCCACCCACACACCCAAATGCTCACACCAATTCCATTCCCACCTGTTCAAAATGCGCTTCCCTCCATAAACCATTCTCAAACTCTAAACATTTTTTATGCAGCACGTTTCCCTAACGATGTTACTGCCCTTTTATTTTTTAAGATTTTATTATTTATTTATTTGGGGGATGGGGAAGGAGAGGGACAAGCAGACTCCAAGCTAAGCGCAGAGCCCAGCATAGGGCTCGGTCCCATGATACTGAGATCATGACCGATCTGAAACCAAGAGCTGGATAGTTAACCAACTGAGCCACCAAGGCGCCCTGCTGCTCTTATATTTAATGAATTCTGCTGCTTTATTTCACTGTGTCCGTGACACTTAACTTACTAAATTTTATTTTTCTCGATAAATTCTAATCTTCCAGACACATGCATATTTCCTAAGCTCTTTCTATTTAAATTCAAATATTTCATCTTCAAGATTTTCCACTTTTAGATAAAATTTTTCCTTAGTAATTTGTAGAAACAGTATTTTTAGTTTCTTTTTAGAAATCACCTAAGGGATACCTGGTGCCTCAGGTGGTTAAGTGCCTGCCTTCAGCTCAGGTCATGATCCCAGAGTCCTGGGATCGAGTCCTGCATCAGGCTCCTTGTACCCAGTGGGGAGCCTGCTTCTCCCTCTCCATTCTGCTCCCCCTGCTTGTGCACCCATGTTCCCTCTCTCTCTCTCTCTCTCTCTCTGACAAGTAAAATCTGTGGGAAAAAAAAGAAAAAGAAAAAGAAATCATCTCAAACTTGAGTTTAAAAGTTTTCCAATGAATTATCTGTGATGTCTTTTCTGCCCGTGCATCACAATAATTCTGAGCTTTTAATCTGCTGTGCAAAATGAGTTAATAATGACTCTGCAAAAAAGTTAGGTGATGTCTAAAGAAAATCTATGTTTGAAATGTGAAATCAAAGCAGCATTCCACATCTAAATCTCTCTCATGCCTCTGTGGTCATTAACCACAGCATCACCTTAACTCTGGGGAGGTATCAGGGTCTGCTGGACCCCATTGTAATCGTTTCCTTTTTAGGCAGTCACAACTACTTGAAAAGACTAATATTTCATACATTTTCTCTTTTATAGATCTTCCAAAGCACAATGAAAAAAATTTACTTCTTAAAAAAGGAAGAGTAAAACATATATTATCTTACAACTACTGCATGGGTCCACTAGACCCTTGTGTATATCTAAGGTCCCAGATGGATCTGAGCAATCTTGTTCTTCTCTATCATGATGCCACTTCACCCTCCTAAGAATTATTTCATCACGCTCATCAGTTTTCCCCAACTATGCTAACAACAGCCAAAATAATGAGAAAACAAGAGGAGGAGCTGCCACAAGGATGAGGAGGCAGTGCAGTGAGGTCACCAGCCTTCTGCTTTCTCAGTCACTGGAGACCATCCCTGCAGCCTGTCTCCAGCATGATAATTCATTAAGAACTCTTCTTCTTCCTCCCAAAATGGCAATGAGAAGAAAACCGACAGTGAAGACTTTCACAATCAAATGAATTAAAAGATGAATGCGAAGAGGGCAGCACTTGAGGTCAAGGCCAAAGTTGAAATCTCAGATTACGACAGTCGATTTCCTCAAAATCAGGAATCAGAAAGCGAACAAAACAACATATCTGAAGATAAAGAAGAAGCATGGGAGTCTCATCCAGTAGGTCAATCACATGAAGGATTCCAATTCATGATACTTTATATCAAAGACCTGCACCATCCCACTTTGCTAAAAGCGTATCAACACTTCCATTTTTTATCTTTTTTTTTTTTAAGATTTTATTTATTGGCTAGAAAGAGAGTTAAAGAGGGAGCACAAGCATGGGGAGTGGGAGGGGGTAAAGCAGGTTTCCCACGGAGCAGTGGGACCTACATGGGGCTCAATCCCAGGACCCTGGGATCATGACCTGAGCCGAAGGCAGTCACTTAACAACTGAGCCACCCAGGCGCCCCTCACTTTTTATCTTTATGTGCCAAAATTTACTTGCTATAAAGAGCTGTCAAAACTGTTAATAATCATATTAACTTACTGCTTCATTCTTTTTTTTAAGATATATTCATTTTTAGAAAGAGAGAGAGAGCATGTGCGCATGCAAGAAGAAGGGGTGGGGGGAGGGAGAGAGACAAGCAGACTCCGTGCTGTGCACAGAGCCCGACACCGGGCTCCATCTCATGACGCTGAGATCATGACCTCATTCAAAATCAAGAGCTGGACGCTTAACAAGCTGGACAAGCCAGGAACCCCTTTACTGAATTATTCTTACTCCTGTAAATTACTTGTAAAACAACTTAAACAGAAAGTAAAGAGGGTCCATTGGACCCAGATGGAATCCTTCATGGTAATCCACACAAATTGGAGTTGAAAGAATTCTGGACCATACTTCCTGAACCTTCGATAGCCCTACATTTTATATATTCAATGCAAATTTTTGTGAAGGTGATTTTCCTCTGAGACTCTTGACCTCCAAGAAATTTCTGCATGATTCTTTTACAAGAATGGCCTGCACTTATTTTGTTCCTGACCCATAACTGGAAGATCAAATACTGCTTTCTGCCATTTCTCAGTTAACAGCCAGAATGGAAATGACTACTGCAGTGATTAAAGTAAAATATTGCGGGATATTTAGCTGAGCAGGTGTGGCTCACAGTAAAATCAGCGGAGAGGCAACACCAAAGGACTTGCTAGCCAAGAGGAGCCAGAACTTGAAGATTTGGAAAATTCTCTGCCTACCATACTTCGGAGAACACCAAGGATGCAGCTAAGCACTTGCCTGCAAAGGAGGCCGGCCACGGAGTGAGGCCGCCATGGCAGCCAAGGCCAGGGCGGGAGGCAGACTACAGATGACACCTGCAGAGACACTGCCAGGCTGGACCCGGGGAAACAGAGACAGGGTGAAACACAGAACATCCTCCAGACTTCGGGCTTCTCCGGAGCACAACAACAAGCTATCTGACCACAATCCCTGCTATCCTTCCAGAAAAGGAAAGAATGACCGACACAGGGGCCCTCAGGGGCTGCCTCTCCCATCAGAGGCCCGGGGGCAAGACTGTTTCCTCCTCAGTTTCAGAAGACCGGGTCTTTCCTCAACCTCCGCCTAGGGCCTCGGAGTGAGGATGCAGCCTCAGTGGCCCAGAAGGCAGAGCATCCACCAAAGAGGGTTATTTTTTTAGCCTTAAGATCCAACGAAGGGGCACGTGGGTGGCTCACTGGTTAAGCATCTGCCCTTGGCTCAGGTCATGAGTCTCTGCACTGGGCTCCCTGCTCAGCAGGGAGCCTGCTTCTCCCTTTGCCCCTACTTCCTGCTTGTGCATGCACGAAGGTTCTCTCTCAAATAAATAAATAAAATCTTTAAAAAAAAATCCAACAGAATTTGCCTATTAGGTTTTGGACTTGCTTCGGACCCAATACCCCTTCATTCTTTCCTCTTTCTCCCTCCTGAAGTAGCAGGTCTGCCCCATGCCTGTCCCACGGCTCTACTGGGGGAGCACATGACTGGGTCCACAGGCTCCCAGCTGCGGAGAAATTTGGCCTTGGAAGGAATCCCACCTCACGTCTTACCCACGTCTGATTCAGATGATATTTAGATGAGACTTGGGACTTGGAATTCATGCTGGAAAGAGTTTAAGATTTCTGGGGCCATGGGATGGGGGTGAATTTTACATGAAAGAAAGATGAATTTGGGGGACCAGAGGGTAGAATGGCATGGACTGAAGTGTATCCCACAGAATTCTTATGTGGAAGCCCTAACCCCCATCATGACTCTATCCGGAGACGGGGTTTTTAAGGAGATGATAGAATGTTAATCTAATCCTCCCACACAGGGGATAGACCACGGGAGGACACGGTGAACCCAGCCAGAGCCCAACCTTGACAACACTTGAACTTGGACGTCCGGCCTCTAGAATGGAGAATCAACCTCTGAGGTGCCCTATCCTGACAGCTCGAGGAAGTCACACGTGGCCTTTCACTCCCCTGACCTCTTCCCTCCCTTTTCTTCCAGGTGACCGTCTCTTCACTGCCTCCCCCATACAGCCCAGACCCCAAGGCCCTCACCTTCATTTCAACCCAGATGCCAACTGGGGCAGAGCTACAAGAGCACGTCAGGAGACCCTGGGCCACCTCACTCCCGCCGCCTGCCATCCCTGCTTGACTGCTCGGCCCCAGCGTCCAAGTACGCAGTACCGGAACCGTTCCCCCTTACTCTCGTGGGAAACGACTCCGTCACTGCGAGCCCCTGTTTACACACAGTTCCTTCTGCCTTCAGTCCTCCAAACTCCACGCACTCCCAAAGCGACTCAGGGCAGCATCTTTCCCTCACCGCCTTCAGTGAAGCCGCTTCGTGCACTGGTAATACTGGTTTGGCTTTCTATCACAGTCTGCATTCCATCCTGCGGTCCCTCAATCTCCTAAATGGCTTTTTCAATCTGCATACAAATATATTTTAATATGATGTTTTAAAACTTACATGATCACACAGCATAGTTTCCCTAAAAGACCTCTGCTTCACCGATTCTACTTCACCTCCACTAACTTCTGGCAACTGCTCCTGTTCACTGCCTCTGCAGTTTGACCTTCTCCAGAACGCTCCGCAGAAAGAATCACACAGAGTGCAGCCCGTCGCACTGGCTTCTTCCAGCTCGGCACTGTGCATCTAAGGTCCCTCTAGGTCTTTGTGTGTCTTGAATGCTCATTCCTTTGTAATTCTGAATTTGAATTGCTGATGGGAATGCAAAATGGCACGACCAGTTTAGAGGACCCCTTCTGGCAGATGTTTGAAAGGTTAAATACACATCTATCATAGGGTCCAACCACACCACTCCTAGATAGGATAAGGTGGTAGAGGAGAGAAAGTAATGACATTGAGTACAGCTCTGCTTTTGGAACCTTGGTAATTAATGTTTCAAGTACTCAAAAAATACTTAAATAAAACCAACCTGGATGCAAGAAGAACCAAAATAGAATATAAACAATAAACAAATAAAACTAACTGTACCACATATGAAAAAAGTAGCTATAATGAAAAAGTAAAGAATTAAAAAACAAAACAACTTTGGGACAGTACACAACAAACTTCGGGACGATAAAGACAAAAGGACCCGAGCCAACCCTTGAACAACAGGGGTCACTCACAGACCGTTTTCAACAAACACAGTACACGACTACCAACATATCTTCTCCTCCGAACGACTTCAACAACCTTTTCAGTTCACTAGCCTGCTTTATTACAAGAATACTGCAGGAGCACCTGCGTGGCTCAGTCGGTTAAGCGTCTGCCTTCAGCACACGTCAGTGATCTCAGGGTCCTGGGATCAAGCCCCACAGCGGGCTTCCTGCTCAGCGGGGAGCCTGACTTTCCCCTTCTCCCTCCACGCCTCCCCCCAACTCATGCTCGGGCTCTCTCTAATAAATAAATAAAAACCTTTAAAAAAATACCGTATATGATACAGAAAACACACAAAATATGTGCTACTCCACTGTTACATCATGTTGCCAGTAAGGCTTCCGGTCAACAGTAGTTATGTTTTGGGTGGTCACAAGCTACGGCCCTATTTTCAACTGCACAGGGGGAAGTGCCCCAACCCCCTTGCTGGTGAAGGGGCAACTCTATATACAAATATTCTAGTTAGTAAATTTGTTTTTCACAGGGGTGAGGATTAGCAATTCTGAAACTAATCTGTGTATATTTTAAGACTGAGGAAATAAGTAAATTTATTGTAGATAAGGAAGCCAGGTTTGTCACTATTGGTAAAAGGAATTAAGATTAAGGAGAGACGTGAAAAGTTAAAATGATTCCCATGATGCTGGATGGGAAGTGAAGGTACTAGTGTGAACTCATGGTTTTTATTATACACACACTGACTGACAAACAGAGACCTAGCTCTGTCTGCTGAAACAGCCTAGAAGCAAAGATACACCAACAGCAATGAGCACACCTATCATCCAGATACTGGTGTCTAAATACCATCTTCCACTAAAAAAAAACCAGAGGTCACTGAAGAATTGGCTGATAACAATTTGAAAAGGACAAAATAAACTTGGAAAACCTTGGTGCCAAAATGTAAGGAATTAAGGTGCCAGAAACAATGAGGACATGTTGGAAGGGCAAATGTCAATTCAAAGGCACTCCCAATGGCCAAATCCATGCATTTCAGCAACAAAATAAACACTGATATGGATGCTATGGTAGATTAAAACCTATAGAATAAAAACCCAGGGGTGCGTGGCTGGCTCAGTCAGTAGGGAGTGCAACTCTTGAGCTAGGGTCATGTGTTAGAGGCCCGTGTTGGATGTAAAGTTCACTTAAAAAAGGAAAAAAAAAAGAAAAAAGAAAAATACAAAGTCCATATTGGCATAAACAATTGAATACACAAATACCCTGGAGGGAAGTGACAGTTCCTCCTTACAGCAGACTGTCAATACACGGAGAAAGAATGACAGAAACGGAAAATCATCATTTGGCCAACACCATTTTAAGAATTGTTGCAAGCAAGAACCATCAATGGAAGGTAAAATCAGTGGAGGAAAGCAGGAGAAATAGGGCTTTGCAGGGTCTCTATCTCCACACAACACACTTATTAATTATGAAGTTAAAAATAGTTAACTTTTCTATCAGGAGACATCTGGCAGGTCCCACAGTAACTAAATGATCAAAGCTGACCTTACCAGTAGTAGGGAGACCATCAAGCATCAGTACCACCTGCTCTGAGCAGGGAATCCTCCCTTCTACCACGTTCTCGCCAAAATTCATAACCTGATTTTAATCAGAAGGAAGCATCACACAATCCCAAACTGACAGGCATCCCACAACATAACCAGCGAGGGAGCACCTGGGTGGCTCGCCGGGTTAAGCTTCTACCTCTGGCTCAGGTCACGATCTCAGGGTCCTGGGACTGAGTCCCGCATCGGGCTCCCTGCTCGGTAGGGAGTCTGCTTGTCCCTCTGCCCAGCCCCCCCGCTGGCTTGTGGGCACACGCATGCACACTCTCCTTCTCAAATAAAAATAAAATCTTTTTTAAAAAAATACCTATCAGGGACTCTTCAAAGATGTCCAACTTACAAAGACAAGGTAAGACTGAGAAACTGTCTCAGACTGGAGTGGACTAAAACGGCAGGGCACTGAGGCGCACTACACAATCCTGGACAGAAAAAGGGCAGTTGTGGGACAGAGAGAGAAATCTGATGAAGCTCTATCGATTAGCGTGTAGTATTGTTTCCGTGTCAACTGAAACTGACTGTGATAATCATACCGATAACACAAGATGTTAACATCTCAGGACTCTGAGCGAAGAATAGCCACAAACCCTGTGCTAATTTTTACAAATTTTTTGTAAAGCTGAACATTATTTCAAAATGAAAAACTAAAATATATAGAACATTTAATTTAAAATAAAAAAACTTGGGCGCCTGGGTGGCTCAGTGGGTTAAAGCCTCTGCTTTCGGCTCAGGTCATGATCTCAGGGTCCTGGGATCGAGGCCCGCATCGGGCTCTCTGCTCAGCAGGGAGCCTGCTTCCTCCTCTCTCTCTGCCTGCCTCTCTGCCTACTTGTAATCTCTCTCTCTGTGTCAAATAAATAAATAAAATCTTAAAAAAAAAAACAAAACTTCTCTGGTTTGAAAATAAAAATAAAATAAGTAACTATTAATTATAAATCACGAGCTATTCTCCTCAAGGAGCCTCGAAGAAAATACAGAGAAGAGCCACTGGAAGTAAAACCCTCAGGCCTCCCAACGCGGCTTTTCTTTCACTCGCATGGCTGTGATGCAGACACGACTACTGAGAGCTGCGGTCCTGTCCCAGGATGAGCACGGAGGAGGGTGGTGACCCTCAGGCCTACAGTGGAGGATCAGGCTGACCAAAAGGCTGGGCCCCCAGAGTGCTGGCCAGCTGCCCCCAAGACGAGGGAGTATAACGGCCAGGCCTTCCAAATTTTTAAAAGAAGCAAAAACTCCAGATGTGTAGATAGAATATCATGAATTTGACATGCTGGCAATGATTCCACTTTTCCAATAAAGTAGGCCAGACACATCATGATTTTTCATCAAATTCTGCCCTCAGCCCCAGTATTCCAGCTCCTTCTAGCAAACACCTAAACCCGCACCTGCTCTGTTGCACACAGCAAGGAATCATCACAGCTCAGGGGCCCTCAATGATGCACATAAGGGCCACAGTGAAAGCCCACCTACAGGGGATCAGGAGGCCAGGCAGGCCCCACACCCACTGGTCGCCACATCTGCCCCCGCAGTTCACAGGGCCTCAAGCAGAGGGTGGTGGTGCCTCGTCCAGCAAGACACCACTTCTGCAACACCCTCACCCACTCCCTCTTCATCCCAACATTCAGAAAGAAAGTAAAGAACAAAGAACGATGAGCGGGTGAAGGAACACTATGGTTTAAGTGTCCAAAGAAAGCCTGTTAACGGGGCTGACACAGCCACACCCAAGGAACACTGATGAAATTTCCGTTACCAAAGCAAGAACCTATACTGACACTTGCCTTCAGTCCGGCCAAAGTCATAGAGGAGAAGACATTCAGTAGGAGTGAAAACACAAAACACGCTCCCTTTTCGTAAAGTGAAACTCTCTTTCCCGACCTGTGACCCGCAAAGAGACCAAGGCCGAGCTGCAGCTACTAGAAGATGAGCCAAGTGCTAACCCGCCACGTGAGGACACCCACCTGCACGGCTCGTGCTCCGTCGGGGGTGTCGCCGCACGACGCGTCTTTGCAAACGTCGCCTCCTCCCAGGAGTCCACCATCCTCGGCGGCTACCGGGCTCTCCTCCGGGACAGGCGCATCGACAGCCGGGCCCTTCCTCTTCGCCGTCTTTTTCTTCGGATGCGCACAGTCACCTTTTGTTTTTCTCTGTCGGAAGTGAGCAAGCTGCGCAAAAACGTAGAGAAGTAGTAAAGGCAAAGGTAAGTAAGAAAAAAGTAACAGAACCACAAAGCCAGCAAGCTGGTGGGGAACATGAAGCTCTGGGGCTGGCTCAGTATGCTCAGCCAAACCTCGCCAGACCAGTCAACCAACAGATCCCTGTGCCGCAAACTCTGCCTTCATTAATATCTGCGATGCCAGCATTTAAGTTCAGAGTTCGATCCGAAGAGTCTCATAACGAGAACCGCTAGCTACGCCTACACACAAAGGAAAGCAATACGGCCACCTGGCAGAATAGCTTTTCTAGCCCCTGGCAGTTCACAGAAAAATACGATTTAAAAAAATACATCTATTTAAAAGACTGATAGCTTTATCAAGGCATGCTTAAGGTTTAAAACTACATAAATGCTACATCTCTTTTTGCTCCCATTTTCCCCCAATCGAAGAAATATAGAGCCTAGCCAAAACTTCCTAGCCATAGATTCTGAAGCAAGGTACAGAAATAGCAAAAAATTAATTAAGCCAGGTCAATCTAAGATCCTCCTTTATGGAATCAGATGTTCTATTTTTCATGACACAGCTCACCAATGCACCAGGGACCTCCACAGAATGTCACCCATCAGAAGACACAACCTAGCTCTGTTCAGTCCCTCAAACTGAAGGGTTTTAGACTCTGTTCACACACCGTCTCCCACTACTGGCTCCTTCAAATGACAGCTGTGCTCATAAAAGCAAATGTATTTAACAAACATTTGTGTAAATGTAACAGAAGTGCACACTTTCACAGACACAGAAAAATTACATAAGGCCACTTACATGAGAAAAACTGTGCCTCCTCAGGACAGCCTGCCTTCCAAACCAGCCCCTTATTCCTCACTCTGTGCCCACTCTGTCAGCTCTGTCCTCAGGTTCCCTCTCACATCACCATCCTCCACCCTGGCCTGGGGTCTCCAGCAAGAGGTGAGCCTTCCTCATCACCGTCAGGGCTGCATGCATGTTTACACACATTCATGCACGCTCACAAGCCACGGCAAGCTCGGGGAAAACACGTCAAACATTAAACTCCGGCTCATTTTCATCTCCCGGCCCATGTACATGCCAGGCACATGGAAAGGAGAAAAGAACAGGCCACCACCTCCCTCTTCAAACCCCAGGCACAAGTTCCTGCTTCACAGGAAGCCTGAATGAGGCCGCTCTGTCCTGTGCCTGTCACCCTGCCGTTAGACGCTGCGACAGCAGTCACTACGTGTGTGAGTGGCCTCTTTAATGCCGTGGCCCCGTGGTTCCCTCCAAGAGAGACGAGCACCGAGTATCTCCATGAGCTGGTCCACATTAAAGTCCCAATGTCTGGCCACACCTGACCTCAAGCACACAGCAACTTCATGTGGCTCTACCCACGCATGGGGCGACAGCTCACAGCCTCTCGCCCATCCCTTGGCGAGTAGGTAAGTAACTGCCCCCGCGCCCAGAAGTGGGTGGGACAGGGAGTCACAGTCAAAGGGCCTGCGTGCTCCACTCTGCCTCCACACCCGGGGTCTTTCCTGCTCACTGCTCAGTCCCACGGTATGCCCCCTGACAGAGAACACCACCGTTTATGTGAAAACGGGGGCAGCCATGCGACCCCAGGAGCACGGAGTCCCCTGGGACATCCACAGCCTCGGGTCGCAGCAGACCCTGTCCAGGTGTGCGGCGTCCCTGGGAAGCCCGGCATGAGGGGCTGGCTCCAGCAGAGCTCCTCACCTGGGACCCAAACAGAGACAAGAGCGTCAGGACCCCAGGGAATAAATAGCAGGCAGCAGGTCGGCAGGAGGCACCGTGCAGTGTGAACAGCTCATGTGTTCCTGGACCTGCACTCCAAAACTTCTTTTTTACATTAAAAAAGAGCAAGCTGCATAATTCCAAGTGAAATGACAATCTGCATGTAGTTTTAAACAGACGTAAGTGGAGATGAGCCGTAGAGGGAGGTTAAGTCACAGCTCCTGTTAGTCGTCCCGGAGCCCAGGTGCGGGAGGCGGAGCCGCGGCAGGTGCGGGTCCCCAGGTGCGCGGCTGCCCGGGTGCGCGGCGTGCCGGCCGTCCAGGACAACGAGGCCACGCGAAGGGGCACCGCGCCGGCCCCTTCACTACCAGCCCGGCCTCCACTCTCTACGGCGGGCGGCACGCGGCCGGGCGCTTAGCACCGCGCGCTCCTAGGCCCCCAGAGGCCATCCGGGCGCTACTGGCCGAGACTTCCCGGCGACTCGAGAGGCTGCTGCGCCAGCGTCCCTGGAGACGCGGGAGGGCGCGGGAGGGCGCGGGAGGGCCCGGCAAGGCCCCGGGAAGGGGCGGGAGCCCGGGAGGCCGCGCGCTGCCCCTCCCCCGCTGTGCGCTCCCGCGGGCGTCCGCCCCGCCCCGCGCGCAGGCGCATGCCCGCAAACCCCGGCATGCCCCGCGCCCGGCCTCCTCGCGCCCCCTCCACCCCGCACGTCCTCGGCCGGTGATTGGCTGCGGCCGCCACAGGGGCGGGGCCGGGC
>LNAC01000933.1:225270-247452 GCA_002007465.1 Ailurus styani
GCTTCCGCGCCGGACGCACCGCCCTGTCCGGGGCTCCGAGGCCGCGCGTGTCTGTCCGGCCTGCAGCTGCCGGGCCGCGGCGCTCGCTCCGACCGGGGTCCGCGGGCCCGACCCAGCTCCGCCCGAAAGCGGTGCCCGGGTCGGGCCGGCCGGGGCCGCACGCGGTGGGCCGGAAGGAAGGGCGAACTCGCGCTGTCTGTCCGGTTAGGGACCCGGCGGGGGCTCTCTAGTACCCTTGAGGGGAGCTTGGCGAGGAGGCGGTTTCAGATGAGCTGAGACTGTACCAGTTCTAGATCAGAAGTGAACATCACACGGTCTTCCTAGGTGGACAAGGATTGGGGCTGTGGACTGTTTGGGTAAATTTCAGTTGTGCCCTAAATGGCTGTTAAAAAAAAGTGCTTCCCGCTCAATTTTGGTGTGAATCTAAAACTGCTCTAAAAAATAGCCCGTGGGGCGCGCGGGTGGCTCAGTGGGCCTCTGGATTTCAGCTCAGGTCATGACCGCAGAGCTGTGGGGTCCAGGCCCCAGGTCGGCTCCTCGCTCAGAGGGGAGTCTGCTTGAGAGCTTCGCCATCCCTCTCCCTCGGCCCCTTCACCCCACTTGCCCACACTCTCCCTAAAATAAATAAACCTTTAAAAAATAAATAATAAAGTGTTAAAATTTTAAGAGAAACAAAGCCCTGTAACTTCGGCTGTGCATTCGCGGTCCGTGTGGGACTCTGAAGTCTCGTGCAATCATTGTTTCTTCCTCAGCTTCAGACTTCACTTGGGCCTGTTTGTCCAGATGGGGAAACAAGGCAAGGTTTTCGTTCCCAGCCCGCGGCTGCGTTTAGGGATCCGGTGCCGGCCGTGTCGTGCGGCTCCCTGGGAGCAGATAAGCCGGCCGCCAGTGCTCCGAGCACCTTGCTGCTGCCGAGGCCGGTGGGAGCGGGCCTCCGCCAGCGTGGGCGCCGGGGAGCCGACCCTGTTTGCCTGGATGGGCTCCACGCGCTCCCTCTCCAGCTTTCCTCGTGCCGCTAAGTGGAAAGCGCGAGCAAGTCTGCGCGAGGAACGGCGCCACGGCTCGTGGCGGGACGAGGCCGCAGCAGAGCTCAGGCCATGACAAGGACGGGGGTCCCAAGCTGGGGAAGAGGCCCGGGACGCTGAACAGCTCTGCCTGCCTTCCCCGCGGGAGAGGGCAACGCCGCCACTGCAGACAGGGCCATGAAGCCAAGTAAGGTGACACGACTCGGAGGGGCCCCGCCGCCAGGGAGAAAGTGGCACAGAAAGCAGGAGTGTGGTGGACGACCTTGCTCTGCGCAGTGTCGCAGTAGACACGCCCTGGGGCTTCAGGGTTCCTTCTGCTCACCGGTCCCCACGCCTGTCCTCGGACAGGTTTGTGTGCAGGCTGTGTGCTCCCTGCGTGCTCGCTTCTCTGAGACTGAATCAGGGTCATAATAATCGTGCCCTTCCGCTAGCCTGCGAGCGTGATGACCACCTCGCTGATGGAGCTCATCGTCCAGCCGCAGTGAGACTGGCCATAAGCAGCCACGACTTACACAGATCTCCCTCAGAGAGTGCTGGAAACTCAGCACCAGAAAGCACTTCCGATTCAGCCCACAGCCCGTTCGTTGTTTAGCGCAGCTCTCAGTCCTAGCTTGCAGAATTCAGTGGTGTGAGCGAACACGAGTCGGGGGGTTCGCAGGACCAGGGGTCGGCCGGGCAACACCGGCAGAGCCCTGGGCCAACTTTCCAAGAGCAGCTACAGTCCCAGAGCCTGACTCTCGCAACCTTTACCTCTTGCAACCCGTGTAAGACTCCACGGGCGCATGCCCACGGTCCTCCCCCGTGGGTTTGGTCCCTGGTTTCCATCGTTCTCTAGAGCCCCAGAATCATCTCCATGGTCATTCTAGACTGTATTAGCGACCTCCCAATTTATTTTTAACAATTAAAATGCCGTCCAAATAAATTATGTAGACCCCCACCCCAAGGATGAAAACCTAACCCTCACTCCTTAAGTATGAGCCGTGCATGGTGACTTCCACGCACAGAGGACTGGAAAGGGGAGAAAAGTAGTAACTGTGGAGTGAAGAAACAGCAAACACACCCGAGCCGGGCAAGCAAGGCCGAAGCCAGCGGTGACGAGTCAGGGTGACCGCCTGCACTGTGAGAACTCTGTTCCAGCATCTTCCCGGTTTGTCTGTAAATACACACTTCAAATAGCGTCGAATAAATAACTCGGTTTTCTAAAAGCAGTCTAACAAACTCACGCTGGGTTGTGTTATGGACGCCGCTTGGGTTATCTCCGAGCTGCCTTGAGCGGCTTAGCTAAGTTCATTTTTGTGCACACTCAGACCTCTTGTTTGAATGTTAGCGCTATAATACACATAAAACGCTCAACACAGAAGTATGTGGGCAATTTAAGGGACTTTTGGCCAAATTCTGGCCACCTGATAGAAGTTTTTTGGTTCCGTTGCGTCGAGGAGGGGCCGGGAGTGAGCCGACCCCCCTTCCCGGCCCAGCCCGGGACTGCCGCACGGCGCTCGTAGCCAGTCTGTTCCATCCGCGTCCTTAGCGGGGCTGATTAATTTGTAAATCTGAGATGTAAAGCCGGCACAAACTTTGATCAGTTTTGTGCCCTGTGCTCTGGGCGAAGGGTCATTTATAAAAGGCTCCTTTGGCTGGGTGCCCCCACCCCCCCACCGGACAGTGATGGAGTGCGTGCCTCCTCCAGCCACCAACTTGTGACCTGAGCAGGGGGCCTGTCCGGAGGGCCCCCCCCCCCGGGCTGGGATCCCTGCAGGGAAGTCCCGATCCTGCAATCGCATCCCGGCCCAGAGGAGTGTGGCCCCACCAAGAAGCCCCAGCAGGAGCTTCACTGGTCCCCGGAGCACGTCACTAGTCAGCTCCCTGTGCTGCCCCTTCTGCCGCCCAGAATTTCCCGAAATCGCGGGGATGTGGTGCCTTCACCCTGTCCTCCTGGTGTCCAGGCTTCACTCCCACCTGGCCCTGAGGCCCACGCAGCACATGGGGACGCACCCAGCTGTCCCCCACCCCTACCCCCTACTCTTCTGGGCCCAGTCCTGAGGGCAGGCAATGCGTGGGGGACTCAGGACGGCCTCCCCTCGCCCCAGGACCTCACGCGGTCCCCTCAGGCCCCAGCCGCTGCTCGTTGCCTATCCGGTGAGCCCTCATGGCCACACCTGGAGACAAGCAGTGTTTATAGGCAACTCCCGTGTGGGGACCGGGCGGGCCCTGGGAAGGACTGTCAGTGGAACCCTGGCAACCGGGGGCCTTCCCGTGTCTACAGCGCCTAGCAACGGCCGGGCAACACGGTGCTGCGGGTACTCGGTACTCGGTACTCGCTTGCACACACTCTCCTCCCGCAGCGGCGGCCCGTCTCCGGGGGTAACTCAGCCCCGCTCAGGAAGCCTCCGCAGACGTCAGGGCTGGGACTGCTGCTCTGCAGCAGAGCACGCCTTGCTTGCAGCTAACCCGAGAGCCAGGGAGTCACGGTCCCAGGATGCTGGACTCCTCGGTGGCAGATGCAATGACCCGACTGACCCTGAAGCTCTTGGAGAAGGTAGGACTGTGGGCCAATCATGTTTTCCACAACTTGGCAAAGAAGCACAGATTTAAACGGTAAGTTATTGGCCCGTCAGTGTACACCTGCTTCCAAGACAAAATACCGCCCAGGGCTTTTTAGCCTTACAATGAAGGACTGCGGTTTCATGTTTTTCATTTTTCTCTGCATTCATGCAGAACCAACTAGGTTCTTCTGGCAGCTTCTCAGCCAGGAGGCTGGATGCACCTGCGGCCCAGAGCCTTTTCAGGGTCCATGGAGCTCCCCCGAGAGCCTCCCGGCTTCAGTGTTTGGAGCAGACAGGTCCTGGCTGGTGTGGGGTCCACAGCCGCAACTGCCCTGTTGTGACCTATGTAAGACTCCGCGGGGCTCGTGCCCTCAGTCTTCCCTGGGCACGCGCCCTGCCGACCAGGCCAGCCCTGGGACCCATCCCGACAGCCGTCTCCCTGTCCTCCATGGCGCCAGCGCCGGGCTTCTTCTGGGGGGCCCATGAGGAGCGTGGACGGGCTGGCAGGGGTCATCCCAGGACAGGCCCAGACCGTGCTGCTCAGCCCAGGGCTCAAGGGGTCAGGGGTGATCAGGGACACAGAGCTGGCCTGGGTCAGGCTCTGCAGAGAGCTGCTTGAAAGGGGCCATTTATGTCAGAGCATCTGCCCTAAGATTTCAAGGTGGAACTTGTGTGCACTGAATGGAACGTGTGACGCCCAGTGTCCCTAAGAGAGTACGGACGACCCTTGCCACCTCCCCCCCACTCTGTCCCCAGTTACCTCCCCCTGGGACACTGGTCCCTTCAGACCCCTGGGGCAGGAGCTCCTCCCCAGGCCCAGACCCACCCGCTCGCACACTCTGTCCTTTTTGACACAGAAACTGGAGCAAGAGCGTGAGAACGTGGAAGGGGATCCTGACGACTCCCAGCTCCTAGCAGGTAAGAGCCCGGGCTGCTGGAAGCCGTGGGCACAGCACCCCTGCCGGGTCCTTCCCCCTCCGATCCCAGCAAGATGTCGTGTGCTTCTCCCTGTGTTCAGGGTTGAAAGGGTCGCGTTTTCATCTTCACGCACACACACACACACACACAGGCACGCACGGTGCTCTGCCGAACACACCCTCACGGCTTATCACACCCTTAGAAACCCCGAGAGGGGGTACGGGCATCATTCCCGTCCTGCAGATAAGAGATGGGGGTCCCGGGAAGTCTGATTGTCCGCCCGGTGGCCCAGCTCAGACGTGGCCACACCTGGATCCGACTGCTGTTCTGGGGCGTGGGGTACGTGGGGTTCAACCTGTCAGGTGGGCGCGTCTTCAGGTGCCCAGACCAGATGCCCCGTGCGTCTGCCCCCCTGGCCGATGGTCACTCAGGCCACGTGAGCTAGAGGAGACGCTGGGCTCCCGGTGACAGCGTCCAGGTTCAGGGACATCTGGGCGAGGTGCAAGGGAGCCTACGAGAACACGGCCTGTTCCTTATTAGGGGCAGAGCCCCTTTGGCAGTAGGAGGCCAGCAGGCAGCGCCCAGGGCTCAAATCCAGACAGGGGACTCCAAACTAGGCCCCCCGAACGCGGTGAGAGCAGAGCCCTGGAGTGGGCCAGGACAGTGGGGACTCCGGGGGGCCCCCGCAGAGGACAGGCCGCTCTAAGCATCCCCTGGGCTGGGGTGGAGAAAGGGAGTGCTGTGCCAGAGGAGGGAAGGCCAGACCCCGTTCGGAGCCCCTTCTTGAGCGGGGACCCCTGGCTCAGGGAGCCGCAGAGGACATTACCGAGGCTCAGGGGGCGGACCAGCCCCCAGCTGCCTGGGGGCCCAGATGGCTGCCGGCGGCAGGAGGCCAGGCTCACGGCCCCGGCGCGCTCACGCCCGAGCCCCGTGAGGACCTTCTTTCTGTCCAGCGTCCAGCGGAGCCCGAGGAAGGGCTTTCTGCACAGGCCAGTGCGGAGTGGGGCCCCGTGTGGGGCCCTGCCTGGGGTGACTTCCAGCTCCTCAGAAGACGATCCTTCCCTGCAGGACACGAGGCCGGGCTGGACGCAGCCCTCCTGGGCGCTCTGAGGAGGAGGCGAGCCCTTCTGCGGAGACTCCGGGTAGGCCACACGTCCGCCCGCCGCTGCAGCCCCATCACGGCCACGGCCACGGCCACAGCCATGGCCACGGCCAGCCCGGCCGCACGGGGAGGGCTTCCTGGCCCGGCGCTGGCCCCCGCCGGCGTGAGCTGCGGGTGGGTGAGGGATGGGTCGGAGCAGCGGGGAGACCGCCCGGTCCTGACCTTGGGCAGAAAGTCAGCGCCTCCTGCGCGCTGTCCGCGGTCCAGGCTCTGGAGGAGGCCGAGCTGAGAAGCCCTGCTTTGTGGCGCGTTTTCCAAGCTGGCAGTGCTGGGCCAAGGGCCCCGTCCCTACAGGAAGGGGGATTTCCTACAGGGTGGCCAAAGCCTTTGTCCAAACTAAATGCACCAGCAGCAGGGAATGCCCCCGCGGAGCAATGAATCGAGTCCAAGTGTATCATTAGGATCAAATGCCGCTTTCGGTGATGCCGGAAAGAGAACGTTCTCTGTCGGCCGGACAAAAAGCACAACCAGAAAGCAGTCCGTTTTTTGGTAAAAACTTAGAAAGAAGTTCTGCGCTCCCTCCCCGCCCCTCCACGTGAAACGAAGGTCGAAGGTTGTTCTCCTGTGTGCCCCCAGGAGCCTGGGCCCTCCCGCCGCAGGACCCTGCGTCCCGTGCCACTGTGCTGGGCGGAGTGCGCGTCCTGGGCGCCCGTCTCCTGCGCGCCCGGCCGTGGCCCTCCTTCCCGGGGCAGCAGCTCTGCCTTGCGCTTGCAGGAACAGCTTCTCCTAGAGGAGGCGTCCCAGGCCCAAGCCCGGAGCAGGCTGAGCAGAGGAGGAGCCCGGGGGTCCGCGCCGCCCCCAGAGGTGCCCCCCATGGGCATCTGCCCCACCAGCCCCCTGCCCCCGCCAGCCCTGGAGCCGCCACGGACCATCCAGCACTCAGTGAGTCTCCGTGAGCTGAGGGCGGAGGCAGCGTGGGGAGGGGGTGGTGCCCACAGAAACCCCTCATCTGAGCAGAGAGTGAGGGTTCTCGTGGCCTCGGGGCTCTGAAGAGGGTCAGTGCGCAGGAGCCAACAGTGGCCGCACGTCCCACGTCCCGGGCACTGGACGGGGACCTCCGTGGCTCCCCTCTGGGGTCCTCACAGGTGCCCCAGGACCTGGCTTTGGGGAGAGGGGGTGGTCTTACCCCCCCATTATGGAGGAGAGCCTGGGGTCCCCATCTGGCCTCCTGGCTCTCAGGTCCTAGCCTTCACAGGAAACAGAAGTATTCAGCGTCAGTGGGCCCTGACTTTGGGGAGGAATTGTGTCAAGTCTTTCTCAAACTTGCGTAATGACCGGGGGGAACCCTCAGACCCTAATCTCAAGGACAGACTTTAAAAAGGTGAAAGATGTTCCAATCTTGAGTGCCTCGCACCTTGGTTCCGTGTTCTGGGTGGTGAGCCGTGGAAAGCACCCCGGACTTTATGAAGCAGGAGGGAATGGGTCAGACGGCAGGTGAGCGCAGGGGCAGAAGCCCAGGTTGGGCTCATCCAAGCCCTGCAGAGAAGAGAAGGCCAGGGAGGTGGACCAGTTGCAAAGGCTCTGGACCAGCTGGCCAGGGAGACGGTTCATGTCGGCAGACCGGGCCCATGACCCAGAGGCCATTTGTTCTTTGGGAGAAGCCTGGGCAGCCCACGGTTGAGGGAGTAGAGTGGAAGGGGCAACACCAGGTCAGGGACAGATCTGGGCTCACAGAGCCCCCAGAGCCCCCGCTGCCCCTGGGCTGTCTGTGTCCGGGCTCCGGATCTCCCTTCCCAGCCTTGCCTTTGGACCTGCCAACCCTGGAACCTCCTTCCGAGGGGGTGGGACTGGCGGGGGCTGGGGCGCGAGGCCCCCCATTCCCGAACACGCTCACTGAACTCCTGGCAAGTTGCCGGGGCCCAGTTCCGCCTGCGTCTCTCAGCGCACCCGAGTGACGACAAGAGGACAAGGAGGGCCTTTGGTGGTCACAGTGAATTTCCTTGATGCTGGACTCAGAGACCCTGAGGCCGGGTGTCCCCCGAGCCCTGCCGCTGTAGCTTTAGCCGTCTGCGCAGCGGATAGCAAAGCAGGGCCCTGGGCCGAAGCTGGCCTCCCTCTGATTTTGTGCACCCTGTGCGCTGAGGAGGGTCTTAGGGTTTCAAATGTTTGGGGGAGGGGCGCCTGGGTGGCTCTCCCTCTCCTTCTGAATCTCCCCCAATCATGCTCGCTCTCTCTCTCTCTCTCTCTCTCTCCCTCTCCTTCTGAATCTCCCCTGCTCTCGCTCTCTCTCTCTCTCGTGCTCTCTCTCTTTTTAAATCTTTTTAAAAATAGGGGAAAATCAAAAGAAGGATGGTTTGTAACCTATGAAAATGATGTGCCTGCCCATAGTGACGTGTCTCCGCCCCCGTCCCGCCCGCGCTGGTCGCTCTGAAGCCACACTGGCTGAGTGTCCCCAGCGACTGCTTGGCGAGGGCATAGGGCCCACAAAGCCGAAACTGCTCCCTGTCTGGCCCTCTGCAGAGAGTCTGCCAAGGCCGGGTTTATGCCGTCATTTCTGGGAACTGGGAAAGAAAGGGCAAGGTCAGGGCCTTGTTCACCCAGGAGAGGAGTAAGAAAGTCTTTGGTGCCTGATCAACACATGCTGTGTGTGCTTGAACTTGTACATTTCTTTTAACTGGACAGAGGCCAGAGGTTATTTTCACGACCTGTTCCTTGGATGCCTCTGTTCAAGCAGAATCAATGAGACCGGACATTAGCTTTCTCTCCCGAAGACAAGAAATGTGGGAAACATTGAAAATACTGTGTGTTAGGGGTGCCTGGGGGTTCAGTAAGTTAAGCATCTGACTCTGGACTTTCGGCTTAGGTCATGATCTCGGGGTGGTAGGATGGAGCCCCACATTGGGCGTTGGCCTCCACACTGGGCGTGGGGTCTGCTAAGACCCTCCCTCTCCCTCTGCCATCCCCCCACCCTCTGCCACCCACGCCCATGCACAGGCACGCTCTCTCTCTCTGAGAAAAAAATACACTATGTGTTACTGGGTCGGGGCTCCCATAACAAACCACCATAGACTGGGCAGCTTAAACAACAAATTTATTTTCTCACATTTCTGGAGGTGGAAGTCCAAGATCAAGGTGCCGGCCAATCAGCTTCCTGGAGAGAGCTCTCTTCCCGGCTGGCACGCAGATGCCTTCTCACTGTCCTCACGTGGCACAGAGAGAAAGCTCTCGGCATCTCCGTTTTTATGAGGACATGAGCCTTAGTGGATCAGAATGTCACCCTTATGACCTCAGTTAACCTTTATTAGCTCTTCACAGGCCTGATCTCCAAGTACAGTCACATCGGAGGGTGGACACAGACTTTCATAACATTCATGTCCTTGGTGATACCCAGACTCAAATATCTATCTATTCAGCAACCTATTCAATGTGTAGGGTTAATCGTTTAAAGTTCCTCTTGGATGGATGGATGGATGGATGGATGGATGTGTTGATAAACGGATAGGTGGGTGGCTGGGTAGGTAGATGGGCAGATGGAGAGATGGGTGGGGGGTGGGTGGGTGGATGCTGTGGAACACGGTGTCCTAGGGCACATTCAGGGAACTAATCATCTGGGTCTTTGTAGGCCCCCCAGCCTCCTGCCACCATCGTGCAGCAGCTCCCCCAGCAGCCCCTCGTCACGCAGACGCCCCCTCTCCAGGCCTTCCCCACCCGGAGGTCAGGAAGTATTAAGGAAGGTAAGTGTTCCATATTAATAGTGTTATGGGTTTATAAAATTCTGTAATGAAACAAAAAATACTTTTGTAAACAGGATAGTCATTTAGGGTCAGCTTTTGGTGGCTCGGTCGAAACTACATTTTAGCAACATGAAATAATTTTAACTTTAAGAAACCCTTATAGTTATCTCTGAGGGAAGAAAACAAGAATCAGGAATGGAGAGAACTGGGCTCAGTATCTACTAGCTATACAGAACCATGGCAAAATTGCTTCTCCTTTTAAATGAGTTTTGTTTTGTTTTGTCACCGGGAGCACAGGGAGAGAGAGTCTGAAGCAGGCTCCCCGCTGGGCACAGAGCCCAATGCCCAATACTGATGCCGTGATGTGGGGCTCGATTTCAGGACCCTGAGATCGTGACCTGAGCCGAAACCAAGAGCTGGGTGCTAAACCAACTGTACCACCCAGGCGCCCCTTAAATGAGTTATTTATTTATTTTTATTTTATTTTATTTTATTATTCTCTTTTCTTCTATTCTATTCTATTCTATTTTGACAGACAGAGACACAGTGAGAGAAGGAACACAGGCAGGGGGAGTGGGAGAGGGAGAAGCAGGCTTCCTGCCGAGCAGGGAGCCCAACATGGGGCTCCATCCCAGGACCCCGGGATCATGACCTGAGCCGAAGGCAGAGGCTTCACCGACTGAGCCGCCCAGGCGCCCTGCAATGGACTCTTGAAGCTCCCTCAGCGTTTGCTTCTGGCAATGCTTTTTATTTCCCCTTGTTCGTAAATACCAGCTTTGCTGGATATTCAGATCAAAATTGATAGTTATTTTCTCTCAACACTTCCTGAGGGCCCCTGTGATAATGTTGGGCTCACCAGCATAATCCAGGGCAATCTCCCCACCTCAGGATTCTTTTTCAGAAGCTAATTAGTTGTGGTAGGGGCGCCTGGGTGGCTCAGTCAGTTAAGCATCTGACTCCTGGCTTTGGCTCAGGTTGTGATCTCAGGGTCCTGAGATCAAGCCCCGTGTCAGTTCTGTGCTCACTGGGGAGTCCGCCTGGGGTTCTCCCTCCTTCTGCCCCTCCCCCCGAGTGCATGTGTGCTCTCTCCACCCCCCTCAAATAAATACATAAATCTTTAAAAAACTGTGGTAAAAAACACATAAAATTTACCATCTTCATCAAGTTTAAGTAGTGTTAACTGGATCCAGATTGTTGACCGATAGATCTTTAGAACTTTCCATCTTGCAAAACTGAAAGTGTGTATCCAGGTCCCCCTCCTACCAGCCCAGCACCCGCCATCCTACTATGTCTCTGAATTGGATGACTCTAAGTACCTCATAGGGGAATCATACAGTGTTTGTCCCTCTGTGACTGGCTTATTTTGTGTGCAATGACGGATGTCTACAATGTCATGTGGTAGGAGGTGGCAGACTGTCCTGCCTTTTTGAGGCTGAATAATTCTCCATGGCGTGCGCAGACCACGCATGGTCTTTTATCCCTTCATTTGTTGAAGTACACTTGGGTTGCTTGCATCCAACATTCTTTTTTTTCTTTAAGATCCTTTCTATTTATTTGAGAGACTGAGAGAGAGCATGAGTGGGGGACAGAGGCAGGGAGATGAGCAGGGAGCCTGACGCGAGGCTCGATCCCAGGACCCTGAGATTATGACCTGAGCCGAAGGTAGACGCTTTACTGACTGAGCCCCCAGGCGCCCCTGATCCAAGAGTCTGAATCACACCCCTGACACCCCTTTCAGCATGTAATGAAACCCAGGTCGCGGGGCGCGGGGAGGAGGCGTGAGACCCGGGCCACGGGGCGCGGGGAGGAGGGCGTGCACGCACGAGGGGCCGTCATTCAGCCGGGCACGCTCCTCGGTCGTGTTGTTAGCCCACGAGGGCAGGCCCGTTCTCTTGGGCCGGGGGTTCCAGTGCTTTCCGGCGGTGGCCACCCCACAGCCTCATCTTCTGGTGACGGGACGTGCACATTTCCCGGAGGCCTGTGCCCAGGGATGAGGTGTTTGGGTCAGGAAACCCCACCAGACAGTTTCAGAGCAGTAGTTGTGGGCATCATCGAGCCCAGCGGGTGAGAGAGAACCTTGAGGTGTTTGATGGTGTAAAGCGGTGGTGGTAAAGCGCAGCAGGCACAGGACCCGTGGGCAGGAGGAGCTGTCTTGTGCGGAGTGACTGATCGGATACTTCTCCGACAGCGCAGGTCCGGGGCGGGGCCAGCGTGAGTCTCGAAGGGACGGCAGGCGAGGTCTCCGGACCTCGAGGGGCCGGCCGCTGGCGAGCTCACGTTCCTCCTCAGCATGAGGCTCGGCGGCTGCTGTCCTCGGGGTCTGCCGGAGGCCGCGAGCTGCAAGGAGGCTGGGTCGCAGGCCCGTCTCTCTCGGCCGCGGTCCTGTCGCCGCCAGGCCGGGCGCGCTCCCCTAAGAGGGCGCGGATCGCCGCAGCAGGTCGCAGCAGGGCGTGGGTCCGGTCGCTCGTCAGCCTCCGACTCGCACGCCGCCTTGTCACACGTCATTGGCCGTTTGGGCACCTCGTTGTGACGCGCCCTGTCACGTGCTTTGCCGGGTCCTCTTCCAGGCCACCTGCGTCCTCGGGTCCCCAGCAGCTCCTCGCGCTCGGACGTGCGGCCCGATCCGCGTGGCGCCCCCGGTGCGGTGGCTCCGGGGGACCGCGAGTCCTCGGTTTCGGTGAAGCTCTGCTGGCCAGGCGCTGGCCTCTGTGGGCGGGGGCCTTGTCCGCGCTGCGTGAGGAGCCGTCTCCCCAGGTCCGCGGGGCTTCCGCGGTTTGACTCTTCACACGGAGATCCGCGACCCCGCCGGCCGAGGTTCCGTGAGCTCGAGCTGGGGACAGGTGCTGTGTTTGCCGCCGGGCGGCCGCCTGACGCTCCCCTGGACACTGACGTGTGCCCCTCCCCCTGAGGCACACGCGCTTGTCCACGGGGACCCGCCTCGCACGTGCGCGGGAAGTGCCCGGGAGCGGCGCGTGTGCAGCCCGGCCCCGCGTGCTGTGCCCAGGGCTCTGCCTGGAACGGGGATGCCCCGTGGGGCTGGGTTTGCACCCCTGTCTCGCTGCGGGACCCCAGCTCTGGGCCCCCGCCGCTGCTCCGGCCTGGACGAGGCCTGCTCACCGAGGGTCTCCGGAGAAACGGAAGCCCCGGACGGTCTTGGTGGAGAGAAAGCTGTATCTTGAGGAGCTGGCCACTGGGCCTGCCTCGCCCGCCGCCGACACCCCTGCAGGCGCCCCGCCCGCGCTGCCAGCCTCCCTCTTGTGACTGGGCGTGTGAGTGCTTTTAGGAGCTGCCTGCCTCTCTTGAGGCCCAAGGAGCCTGGGGGACGGCCTGATTTCCAGGGCCTCGGGGCTCGCGTTCACCTCCCCCGCAGACAAACCCGTGTTTGCTGCACAGTGTCCGGGGCGAAGAGCTGGTTCCTGGCCGGCAGTGATGAAGTTAATCAAGGACTCAGCCCGGGAGCTGAAAGCAATAGAAACGGACTTGCTCTCAGTCTGGCGGCGGGAATTCTGAACCCGGGTGTTAGGTGGCCAGGTTCCCTCCGGAGGCTCGGGGGAGGGTGTTCCCACCTTGTCCAGCAGTGGCTCCAGCTGGCCCAGGCCTGTGGCCGCATGACTCCCCTCTCCGCCCCGTGTCCATGCGGCCTCTCCTCCGCTGTGTCAAGCCTCCTCCTCCTCTCTTATGAAGACACTTGTCCTGGAGGTAGGCCTACCTGGATAGGCCAGGATGATCTCATCTCAAGATTCTTAGTTTGTCTGCACAGACTCTTTCTAAATAAGATCACGTTCAGAGGTCCTGGGGGTCAGGACGTGGACACAGCTTTCGGGGAGCAGCCTCTCGGGAGCCCCGCCGGACACCGCCAGCAACACTGTCAAGCGCACACCCTCCGGCCCAGAAGCCCCGGACCTCAGAACTCGTCCCCCCACGCCTGTCCCCGAGTCTGCGAAGCTCTCAACCCTTGCCCTGGCCGAGGCCTGGTGATGAGCGCGGGGTCTGTGCGTGACGGGGCCCCTCCCGCCTCTCCTTTCAGACATGGTGGAGATGATGCTGATGCAGAATGCCCAGATGCACCAGGTCCTCATGCAGAAGCTGATGCTCCAAGCCCTGCCCTCATCAGTGTTCCTGCCCCCCCGGGGACCACAGGCTGCACCCCCACATCCCGCCCCCCAGGTAAGCTCAGCTGGGGACACGTGCGCAGGTACAGGAGGCCACCCAGGTCAAAACCAGAGGCCCAGGTGGCTTTCCTTCTGCAAGTCCGTGCAGCTGTGTGACTGAACAGAACACGTCTGACTCCTGGTGTGTGACCCGCTTTGGAAGCCCCCGGCGCTCCCCAGTCCCACCTGCATGCGGAAGGGGTTCTGCAGTCTGGAGCCCAGAAAGCTGCCTCCGGAGCCAGAGGAGCTCTGCTGGGGCCTGGCCCCCCCTCCTCCCTCCCTCCCCTCCTCCCCTCTTTTCTCCCCTTCCTCCTCTCCTCCCTCCCACTCCCTTCCCTCCCCTCCTCCCTCCCTCCCCTGGAAATGGGCTGGTGTGTGTTGCTGAGCCGAGCACGTGCATCGGGCCCCCCTTGTCCTCCTAGAGGCAGCAGCCGCCGTCCGTGCATCACCACCACCACTACGCGCCCCCAGCCCCCCTGCAGGCCAGCCCGGCGCCGGGCGCCCTGGCTGGGTACAGCGCGTGGCCCACCATGGTCTCGGCCACCGCCCTCCCGGCTGCCCCCAGCTTCCTGCCTGCCCTCCACCACGTGGCCGGGCCCTCGTCAGCAGCCCTTAGCCCGTAAGTCCAGGCCGGCCTCCTGGTCTGCGGGGTGGGCAGACCCTAGGGCCAGGGTGGCACCTCCTCCCCCCTGCTGGCAAGCCAGTGGACCCTCGCCTTTATGGCTCCTCGGCTGAAGCAGGGGGTTCGGCAAGGCCCTCCCATCTCGCAGGGGGGTCCTTGGCAGTTTCGGGCCCTGAGGTCCCCGTGTGAGAATGGACCCTACGTGGCCCCCGTGGGGACGCTGCCTGCGCCTTGGGGCATGTGTCCGGCCCAGCGTGAGCGGGACTGTGGGGCCCCGCGGCCGAGCCAGGCCGCCTGCTCGCCCGTCGTCCGGCGTCTGCGGGCCGCGCGGTGACCGCCCCGACGTCCTCGCTTCCCCAGGGTGGCCTCTGGCGGCGGCCGGCCGGCACAGGCTCCGGGCGTGTGAGCCTCGCGTGGACTCCGGTGAGCGCAGGGGCCGGTCCCGCCGGTGTGGCCGCGGGCAGGGCGGCGAGTCGGGGATCACAGGGTTCGGTCCGGACGCCAGAGCTGCAGGGAAGCGGGTGACGGAGTTCTCCGTGCTCCACCCTTCCCCGGATGGACACCACCAGCGGCCGCACGTGACGCTGACCGGGAGCGGGCCGGCCTGCGGCGCAGGGGTGCGGGCACCTGCGGGGGGACGGAGGGGACAGGACGAGGCGAGGGCCGCTGCCTCCCCGCGGAAAGGTGGCCCCGGGGGGTGGGTGCCCGAAGCGGGCTCCCCGCGGGGCCGAGGAAGGGGCTTTCTCGTGTCTGCTCCTCTTGGTCCCGTGGGGCTTCGGAAGGGCTCCTTTCCTGCTCCTCACTCGCCGTGAGCGTTTTCCTTGGAGGAACCGTGTTCCCTGCTGTTTCAGTTAGTTAGTTACTGACTTACTTACTTGAGAGCCTGCGTGTGCTGCGGAGCAGGGGGGGCGGGAGAAGCAGGGGACCTGTCCCAGGACCCTGAGGTCATGACCTGAGCCTCAGGCAGGCACCCACCCCTTGCCGTTGTGACATGACCTTCATGTAAATGTCGTCTTTAAGTGCTACACGTGTTCACCGGCCCCTTTCGGGGGACACTCTCGCGCCCCAAGTTCCGGGGCAGCCGGACCCACCGCCCTCGCTGCTGCCCCGGGAAGCAGACGGAAGCGGGGGGCTGAGGGCGCGGGCTCCCCGGGCTGGGCCGCGCTCAGGGAGCCTCCCAGGCCGGAGCGCGGGGGGCGGCACCAGCGTCTCCTGCGAAATGCAATTAAAGGTCTGACTCCGTTTCTTGTTTTCACATTGGCGTTTTCTAACATGGTTTTCCTGGTTTGTTTCCCATGGTTTTTTATTTCTTAATGCAGTTATCAATTCAATACAGGGAAGAAATTTGGCAGAAGTTGGTTACCTTGGGATGGCCTACTAAATTGGAAAAACTGTTTTGTCTGCATCCTGGGCAAGGAACCCAGGTCTTCCCTGTGAACCTCCTTTCCTCCCACACGGAACACACACTTCTGTCGCTTCTGGCCACAAATTCTGACATCAGCTGAGTGTTCCGCAGTCCCACTGGGTCCCGACACCATCCCCCCGCGGAAGGACTCGGTCCCAGGACTGTCCCCGTGCCGGCTGCAAGCTCAGGTTGCCCCGTGCTTCTGACCTAGTGGGTCGGGGAGCCGAGGTCCCCATGACCCCCTTGCCGGGTTGACTGGCTTGCTAGAGCGGCTCACAGGACTCAGGCAGCACTGACTGGCGTTGCCCAGTCTGCTGAAGGGGGTGATAAGGGGAGGAGCGGGCCTGGGAGGCTCACGAGCACAGGGGCTTCTGTGCCGTGGAGTTGGGGGCGTCACCCTCTCCGTGTGGATGTGCGCCCCCAGCTGGAAGCTCTCCGGACCCCGTCCTACTCGGATTGATGGGGGCTTCCTCATGGAGGCCTGAGGAAGATGACCTGCATTTCTGAATACACAGAGGAGCAGAGGGCAGAGGAACCCAACGGACAGCTGGAGCAGGAGGAGGGACCATCCCGGCAGAGGCTGGGTCTGTAGAAGCTCTGGAACCAGGGCTTTGTTGCTAGGTCGGGGAGGACAGAAGTGACACTTGGAATCAAATAGCCGAGGCAGAGCCCACGGCTGGGTGGGGGGCCTTTTCTCAGGGTTAGGTCAGACGCTGGCTGACATGCTCTGTTGTGCTTAGTGACTTATAAAAACCCCTCTGAACCCATCAAAAGAACAATCCATTGAAAAATGAGCATGAGGGACACCTGGGTGGCTCAGTTGGTTAAGTGGCTGGCTTTTGATTTTGGTTAAGGTCACGGTCACAGAGCCCCACATCATCCGTCGGGCTCCTTGCTCAGTGGGGGAGTTGGCTTGGGATTCTCTTTCTCTGTTCCCCCACCCCCGTCCCCAATAACTCCTTAAAAAAAAGAAACATGAGCATAAGACAAGCAGTTACAGTGGAGGGGATGCCAACGAAGACAGGGTCACTGGTGACAAGGAATGCAGGACAGCCTCAGGGTGTGCATGACCAAGGGAGGTCGGGGTGCGTGGAGGCTGGGGTCTGGACCCCAGGGTCACGGCTCTGGGCTGCAGGGGGCGGAGTGAAGCACTGGGCACTGCCTGATAAAGCGGGATTGCCTTCCCACAGCCCCTAGCTGTTCTGCTCCGAGGCCCGTACCCAGAGGGAGCTCTGCCTGGGCCCCCGACGGGACCACAGAGGCACGGGGGAGGTCCAAAATTCCTGCCGACGGCAGTGGCACATCTGGGGACCCTTTCAGTCTCTTAAAAAGAGCTTTGTAGGGTCATCTTTGGTCTTTGCTGAGACTTTCTGCTGAGAACAAGCTTCACTACCAGCGGGCATGCAGACCCCACAAGGCCTCGGGAGCGCCA
This sequence comes from Ailurus styani, assembly GCA_002007465.1. Classification (NCBI taxonomy): domain Eukaryota; kingdom Metazoa; phylum Chordata; class Mammalia; order Carnivora; family Ailuridae; genus Ailurus; species Ailurus styani. The sequence continues at coordinate 242,203 of LNAC01000933.1, forward strand.
CAACCCCAATTCTGTGTCCCCCAGGAATTGGGGAAAGTCTAGGCTGACAAGAAATCCAGTGGGAAATGCATTGTCATGTTTTTCAGGTGGACTCACAGGAAAAACCAGATTCTCAGAATTGTAGTATCCCTGGATTAGGGCCAAAGTCTCTGAGAGGCTGCGTTTCATTGCCGTGACCTCTTCGGAGCTCCCTGGCAGAACTCGTGGTGTGTTGCCAACACTGGTACCCATGAGGCCTAGGTGGTGCAGGCCCCGGGTTGGCTCAGCACACCTCTGCGGCCTGCTCCCATGATGCCCTGGGCCCAGGAACAGCTCGGATAAGGCTCTGTGATACCCCCGGGTCTATTTTTTATATCAGAAGATAAGGCAGGAAACAGTAACAGGAAAGAGGATGGGTGCAGCAGTCGGAGCTCAGGGCGCCTCCTGGAGCCAGGAGACACAGCTCAGTGTGGACACGGGGATCCGGGGCTCAGGAGCTCCAGCTCCAGCGGTGCCTCGGGAAAGAGGACTTAGGTAGGGTCCACAAGCAAAGCTCTGACCAGGGGCTGTGCCCACCTCAGGAGCCGGGATGGGCAGGAGATGTCCGCTGTGGGTCACCTGGCTGAGGTTGTCCTGGGCCTTGCAGCCGCCCTAAGGGTCCGCCTTGTGCCTCCCCTCATAAGGGCACCAAGCGAAGGCTCCAGGTCACAGTGCTCTTGGGGGGGTAAATGGAGACCAAAGCCAACGGGGGTCCTGTAGGAAGGAGGGTGAGGGGCACGCCCTCCCTGGGCTGCCTGTTCTACCCGGAGCAGGCTGCAGAGACAGGAGAGAGAAATGCCTCTGCCGCAGGCAGAACCCCAGGGGGTGAAGGCCCTGCGCTCCAGCTCCGCAGCCTAAGAGCTCAGAACTACTTTATCTGCAACACTGAAACTACGTTGGCTGGGTTCTGAGTGAAGAAACGAACGGATACGTCTTCTGTACTTTCACATAACAGTCAGCTTCCACTCGTGCCATTTTGCCCCCGAGTGTGGGTCGCTCCTGCAGCCCCACGGGGGGGCAGCAGCGACCGGCAGGGCCGTCCGTCTGATGGAGTCCCCGGTCCTCGGGTCCCTCTGCCGTCCACCTGCTGTCTCTAGGCTCTGCAGAGTCCCTCGGGTGTCACCCGGTGCCGGGCCTCCAGCACCCTCAGAAGAGGCCCCTGCTCAGGGGCTGAAGCCTGGTCCCGGTGCGCCGACTCAGCTCCTCGAGAACCTGCTTCTCCTTCTGGTACATCTGAAAGAAAGGAGTGCACACCAACTTGGGCCCTACCCCCCCGGCCTGGCCCAGGGGTGTCCTCTGGGGAAGACCTTCCCCAGAGCCCATGTCCATGGCCGTGGCATGAGGCTCCTCAGCCGTGTGGCCTCCCAAAGCCAAAGCGCAGGACCTGGTTCTGCTCTCCTTCACCCAGCACTGTGCACAAGGAATGTGGACACGCTGCCTGCGGGGTGAAGGGTGGGGCCGGCAGAGGCACTGGGGTCCAGGGGCCCAAGTAGTGGTCTTGGGTGAAAGAAGAGGAGACGCTGTCTGGGGCTGCAGGAGAACAGGCCAGACAGGTCAGCCGGGCCCGGAGTCCGCGGGCAGGGGATGTGTGAGGACAGCCCTCCCAGGGGGCAGAGCGGTCAGTGCCTGGGGGAGCCCCGGGAGGGCTGGGGTCCCTGCCGGCGGTGACATCGTGGGCTCTCTCCGAGATGCTGCCAGAGGGGGGCGAGGGGGCCACAGCAGGGCCAGCTCTCACTTGGAGGGGAAGCTGAGCCACGGTGTCCCTGGTGGGGACCCAGCCTGAGACAGGCTGGATGTGAGGACAATTGGATCAAAGACTTTTTTGTTCATTGAAAAAAATTTTTTATGCCTTCAAGAGAGCCTGATTATTTGATTACAAATACAACGTGAGTTTATTAAATACAATATGGTGCGTATATCAACATACACCCTTATAAATGGGGTAAATACTGTCACCTCTCGGGGACACAAACGGCGAAATAACTTTACCCTGTAGGTCTCTATCAGATGCCTGTATGTTCTGAATCCTGTTCCCACCCGATAAATACCATCACAATTTCTCTTGTAAAGAATTTTTGATGTTAAGCCATTAGAATTTTATAGAATTTATAGACTTCGGTCTCTCCACTCAGGTCTTCCTTTCAACTGCAAATAAGTAATACCGTTAGTAGCGTCTGGGGAGTCCGGTATTTTAAACAACATCAGTCTCTGGTTTTGAGAAAGCAGACATTTATAAAATCCTTAATTTACTGCTTTCCCACGCAGTTTTGCTTTTCGTACTTGACTGCAGGCGCAGCTTGGGCAGCCCTGGTTCCTGGGGCACCTGGGGCACAGGGAAGTGCACCCTGTGTGTGCTGGGGGGACCGCAGGACAGCTCCTACCTTCTGCCACTCAGCCTCCGTGCTGTGTGTGAAGCCCAGCAGGTGACAGAGCCCATGGGTGGCAGTCACCTGTCAGAACAATTAAAAAGCTGTTTCAGGAACTGATCATGACCAATCCCTGAGCCAGGGGTGGGGGGGTGGGGAGGAGAAGGAGGGCAGGCAGGGAGAAGTCAGCCCATGCATGGTGCGCAGTTAGGAACCTAGGGGTAGGTGGAGGGCTCCTGGGGCCGAGAAGGTGCCTACGTGCAGGTGGGGGCGAGGAGGAGAGGGTCCCGGGCCTGGTGGGCTGAACCTCCACTGCAGGGAATGGGGTCTCCGGGAGGTGGGGGTGGAAGCAGACACGCACAACAGCCCCACGGGGTGCCCCGCCACTGGCCGAGAGATCCCAGAGCTAAAGCCCGTGTGAGCGCCTCTGTCTCTGCCGGGGCTCCTGCCCCGCCCCGCCCCGAAAGTGCCACCGTCGCCCAGGGAAGCAGACGCCTGCTCATCGTGGCTCTGCCTGGGGAGCTCTGCTTCGAGTCACAAGGCAGCAGCAGGATCCCCTAAAGAGAGTTCAGGGTGTGGCTGTTTGGTCAAAGGAAAACATCTTGGTAGAATCCACAGGAGTTAAGGAGTTAAGATACAGTCACTTTCGGAACACCCCTCCCCCTTTTCAAGTTGAGGGGAAACAGATCCGCAAGTTCCTGGAGGCTGCAGTTCTGTAAGGACTCCATTCAGCAGGTCGGAGTCAGCTAAACAGCTTGCTGACCTCCAGGGGTAAAAGCTAAAAATGAGGCCGCTTCTGGGAGCTTCCGACCTGTTTCCTGTCCTCTCCCGTCACCCGACACTGGTGTGGGGCAAGCAGGCCCATGGCCTAGGCTCTCTCTCTGTGGATGATGAGAGAGGGTCCTTGCTGCCCCTGCTCGTAGGTCTCCCTCCCCGATAACCCTTGTCTTTCACAGGACACAGCGTGGAGGCAGGCGTCCCACCCACGGCCCTCCCTTCAGGGCCTGTTCGTTTCTGCGTCCCACTCACAGTAAGGACGTCATAGTAGTCCTCGTGTCCTCTGCATTGCTGGGAGATATACTCCACTCCTAGGAAAATGTCTCCCAGATTGTAGTCATCTTGCACAGCAGGCTGGGGAAGTTCCCCTGGTTTGAGATGCTGCAGGTGAGGAAATACAGATTCGGAGACCACAACCTCAGGAACTAGCCCGGTGACAGGCCTACCGATTTCATTCTGGAAGACCCCTACTCAGCAGTCCCGGGCAGGTGAGGGCTGGGGGACTACAGCAGAGCCACTCTTCACCGGTGGCCTAAGACCAACGAGCAGCTTTCCTCCATGTCTTTCACCTTTTCAGCACACAACCACGCTGATCCACCCTGGTACAATTTCATATTTCTGTTCCTTCTGTTATTTTGTCCTCAACGGTCTTCCACATTTTCCCACATAAAACAAAAGAAACCACCAGTCCGTTCATCTGAGGGCTGTTCACACTAACCTAGTCCTGCAGGTGGGTATTAAGGGTGTTACTATGTTTCCTCCCTGTTAAGAAAAAATACCAAGTGGATACTTAAGATGTTTATACTGTAACATCTTCCTTCCTTAGCGGTAACACTAGTGGATCACACAGTACACGCATGTGTCCAGTGCTCTGTGAGTGGACCGCCAAAGAGCTTTCCAAAAGGGCCCTTCCCACTTATGCTCTCACCAGCAATGTGGGAACCCCTGAACCAATCCCGTGCATCATGGAGGTAGTAACCTAATTGCTATCTTATATTTGTTGAAAGTATTTTTTCAGTGTTGTTTTTCACTTTCAGTGGAAAGATTCAGTGTTATTTAAACCTTTCAACCGTAGATATTTGTTACTGGGCCACACTTAAAATTCCAGAAGCAGAGGTGCCCTGCTCGCTCAGCGGGTGGAGCACACGACTCTTGATCTTAGGTTGTGAGTTTGAGCCCTCGTTGGGTGGGGAGAGAACTTAAAAATAAATTTAAAAATCTTAAAAAGAATTGCAGAGGCACTCTACTTCTCTTTTAACTCACTGACAGCATTAGGAGGGCTGGGGGACTCAAACACCTCTTTGCCTTGGGCGATGGGCGCTGGTCATTAGGGTCGGCCCTGCTGAACTCTACTTCTGTGTCTATTTTAAAGGCTTCAAAATGAAACTTAAAAACCAGAATGTTTCCACCAGAAGGTGGGCCAGACAAGAGGATACTTTTTACCTCATGAAACGGAAAGGAAAGCACATCGGTTGGGACGTCTTTCTCTCTGTAGATTCTATTGATGTGCTGAATACGCTTGTTGTCAACACAGATGATTCCCAGGTCGAATTTCTGCACCCCTAAGATACTCCTCACCACCTCCATCTTCTCGCGAAGGGGCGCCCTCCTGATGGGGACAGCTCGCTGCAGGTTTCTAAGCACCAGACTCATTCCGGGAAGAGCAGCACGGCCCTTTGAAAAGGTTTAGAAAGGAGCCTGTGGTCAAAGTTGAAGAGAAGACACATCAGCAGTACAAAGTGGTCATAAATTCTGCAAGAACACACATGCATGCACACACCAGATCGTCTCACTTGCTGAGGTTCACTGAAAACGTTAAGGGAATTTCATTTCACCGTAAGGAAGATACGAAAGTGAGGGGGCAGAATACATCGCCGTCGAGTCAAGCACAGCACCAGCGGCCCCAGTCGGCAATTAGGGCCCGGAGCGAGGAAGGGGCGATCGGTGGAGGGGCAGGGTGCGGGGAGAAGAGCAGGGGGTGCTGTGGGCTGGCGTGGGCGGGGGCTGCGTGGGAGGAGTGAGGTGCGGGGCGGGGGTGGGGGAGGGGTAGGGCCGATGAGGGCGAGTCCCGCTGGGCCCGCGGCTCCCC
>LNAC01000933.1:248351-304109 GCA_002007465.1 Ailurus styani
AGGAGACCGGAGGGAGGGACTTTGAGCGAGACAGAAGGGCGGAAGCAGTGAGACACTGTTGTTCCCCCGGCGTCACATTGTAGTTCTCCGGCTGTGAGGAGAAGCCGTCCGGAAGTGCGTCGTTCGCTCGTTGCTCGGGGAGCTTCCGGCGCGTTTCCGACCCGCTCGGATACTCTCGATTTTCTCCGTAGTGCGAAGGATGACGCCGGAAGCGCCCAGGAACGGAGCAGCTCCTTCCCCACCCTCTAGCCCGCGCCCCCCCGCCCAGCAGCCCACGGGCTCCGAAGAGGGCACCCGGCCCTCGCTGTGCCCGAGTTTTCACCGCCCCGGGCGTGACGGGGTCCCGGTGCTCTCCTCAGCGTCCGGCGGGCGTGCCTGACGGGCCGAACGTTTGTCTTCCAGCTCGCGGTGGGGAGGACGGGCGCTCCCCCGGCACGGCCTGTGGAGGAAGAGAGCGGCGAGGGCACGGACTGTTCTCGGCCCTGCCCGGGAGCATGAACCCGCCGGACCCTTTCGGCGCGCAGCAGCCCGGCGGGTTCCCAGCGCCCGCCCCTAGCTCCGTAGGGACGTTCCCGGCCAAGCCGCCCTTCCGACTTGGTCAGCCGCCTCCTTTCGGACAAACCAGTGCGGTGCCTGGGAAGGCCCCGGCGTTCTCCCAGGCGCCCAGCTTCCCGACCTCTTCTGCCCTGAGTCGTTCTTCTGCAGCGCAGACGCTGGCGTTCTCCCAAACCTCCCGCGCCGGGCTCTTCTCGGGACTCGATCGCACGCCAGCTCTCGTGGCTGCCTCTGGGTCTCCAAGTTCGTGTGGATTTAGCTTTAGATCCCCCAGTTTTGGGGCTTTCCCAAGTACGTCTACGTTTGGACCAGAAACGGGGGAAGTAGCAAGCTCCGGTTTGGGGAAAACAGAGTCTAGCTTTAAACCTCTGGAGAATTCTGTGTTTAGGCCAATATTTGGGGCTGAGTCTGAGCCAGAGAAAACTCAGAGCCCAGTTACTTCTGCATTTTTCACGTTTTCTCACCCAACTAGTAGTGGCTCTGAGGGGCTGGCTCCGTTTTCTTTTCCTCAGGCGACAAGCAGTTCAGCTGCCAGTTCGAACTTTCCCTTTTCAAAACCAGTCAATAGTAATAATTCATCATCTGCCTTTACCTCTGCTTTGTCCAACCAGAGTGTAGAGGAAGAGAAGAGGGCCCCTAAGTCACTCTTCGGAAGTTCTAATAGCAGCTTCACTAACTTCCCCGTATCTTCAGGACCTCTGGCCGAACCATTCCCAGTTAGCAAAACAGGGCTAAGACAAGGATGTGAAGAACGTGTTTCCCAAGTGGAGCCGCTTCCCAGCCTCATGAAAGGACTGAAAAGGAAGGAGGACCAGGATCGCTCCCCGAGGAGACACGGCCACGATGCAGCGGAAGACTTGGATGCTCTGTCCAGGGGAGATCATCCTCCAGATAAGCGACCTGTCCGCCTGAATCGACCCCGGGGAGGCACCTTGTTTGGTCGAACGATACAAGATGTCTTCAAAAGCAATAAAGAAGTAGGTCGTCTGGGCAACAAGGAATCTAAGAAGGATATTGGCTGTGCCGAGTCTGGGGAAAATGACCACGTGGCCATCCCAGGAGGGAGTCCGTCTGTCTTGGCACCTTCCCGGCTCCCAGGTGTGAATAAGGAGGAAGAAACTGAAAGTAGAGATGAAAAAGAAGGTGAGCTCTAAAGATGTGTGCTATCCAGTAAATGCTGTTTTCAGGTTTTCGGTCTATTTCCCTGGCTCCTAGTTTGTTGTGTCCGGTGAATTTTCTGTAAACACTAGGATTTCTAACAGAAAGAGCACGTCCTACGTGAACACTCCCTTTGCTCTTACATAGGTGGTGCCTCTGTGAAATGTTACGTCTCAGGGGTGACTGGCTGGCTCATTTGTGATGAAGTTTTATTTTTTATTTTTATTTTTTTAAAGATTTTATTTATTTGACAGAGAGAGAGAGAGAGAGAGAGATCACAAGTAGGCAGAGAGGCAGGCAGAGAGAGGGGGAAGCAGGCTCCTTGCTGAGCAGAGAACCCGATGCGGGGCTCGATCCCAGGACGCTGAGATCATGACCTGAGCCGCAGGCAGAGGCTTTAACCCACGGAGCCACCCAGGCACCCAGCGATGAAGTTTTAGAATATAAGTGAGGTTCAGTGGGGTGGAGTCTGGAGCTGGCGACCAAGAAAGAATTCTTGAGATGTCTTTGGTGCAAAATGGTGATTTATTAAAGCACAGGGACAGGACCTGTGGGCAGAAAGAGCTGCTGCCCTGGGGTTGTGAGGGGTGGTCCATTATATACTTGCAAGTTGGGAGGGGGTCAGGGATAACATAAGTCTCTAAAGAATTTTGGAAGCAAGGTGTCCAGGGCCTTGAGGGACTAGCTGTTGTTGGGGAAAGGTCATTCTTTACCATCTAATAGAACCATAGTCATGAGACCCTTCAGATGTATATGGGTGGGCCGTATGCTTGGGGATGATTTCCAAAACATATCTTGGGGGGTTGAGAGATAAAGTAAGTTTCCAAAGGAATTTTTATATGTTAAAGTAGACTTCCAGGATCCTGGTTGGGGTGGGGGGAATGGTCAGACTAGGATTGCCTTTTGCTCTTAGCAAAGTGTTAAGGTGGAGGCAGTTGAGTTCTTAGAGGAATGCCACTCCGCCTGTTTCAAGGACCTGCCAGTGGGCTCTCGGTAGTAAGGAAATTTAATAACTTTTCTTCTGCCTCTGTTTCCCACGTCAGTCGGAAGAGCATGTGGCTCTTGATCTCGGGGTCATGAATTGGAGCCCCACGCTGGATGTGGAGAGTACTTAAAAATAAATAAATCAATAGATAAACTGAAATATTATGTCTGATACATTTTTTTTTAAGATTTATTTATTTTAGAGAGCACCTAAGTAGGGGGAGGGGCAGAAGGAGAGGGAGAGAATCTCAGGCAGGCTCCGACTCCCCGCTGAGCTCCAAGCCTGATACGGGGCTCCATCTGGCCCTCCTGAGATCATGACTGGACCTAAAATCAAGAGTCGGCTGCTTAACCGACTGAGCCACCTAGGTGCCCCATCTGATACATTCCGGTGCCCGTTCTCTGATCTGTAGATTCTCTAAGAGGAACGCCTGCACGTCAGAGTAAAAGAAGCGAGAGCACAGACAGTCTCGGGGGCTTGTCTCCTGCTGAAATCACAGCAATCCAATGTAAGAACATCCCCGACTCTCTCAATGACAGAACCATCCTGGAGAGCCACTTTGGTAAAATTGCTAAAGTGCAGCGTATCTACACCAGGCCCAGCAAAAAGCTTGCTGTCGTGTATTTCTTTGATCACGTGAGTATTTCCAAGAAATTCGGTGTGACTGAAAAAAATTTTGTGCTTTGTCACTTTAAAACCTGTTTTTTAATCTGTCAGTTATTTGGCTAGAATTTGGGCAAGTACTCGAATATCTTATTCTTAACTTGGAGAGGCTGGAATAGCACTATTTATTTCATAACTTGGAGTTATTCATGGAAAACTTGCAGTCCCTACTGCGTGAGTGTTCTAGAAGTGCTGGGTGAGTGATTCCATGAGTCCGATTCCTCTGAAATGCATGGGAGTGGCTCTGTAATCACACCACGCTTTTTCCAAATTAAGTTTTCTTGTTTTGTTTGGTCATGGTACATAAGCACTGTAAACGTTCCAACAGTACAGAAAAAGTAGACTCCCCTTGTAATCCCATTCTCCAGAGATAACTGCTGTTACTTGTTTGGTTTATGCCTTGACTGTAAATACGTGTGTAAGCACATATATGCATAACGTATTGGTTGTAGGGTGTATTCATACAGAACCGTTCACCTTATGTAGCTTTATATCTTCATTGTTTTTTCTGAATTTTCTTGGGAGACAAAGTTCTATAGAATTTGTAAAGTAGAAATCATGTCTTTATACTTTTTAAAAATAATGTAGGATAATGTAGGAGAAAAAAAATCTGTGGGAGGGGGCACAAAAACCATAATTCTATTTTCTAAGATACCAATTATGAATATAGTGGTTAGTATCTTTGCAAGTATGTAGTCATGTTGGTTTTACACAAATGAGATCACACCGCATATGCTGTCTGGTAACCTTTCCAGGTAGCAATCTTTGGTGTTTTCTGAAATCAACAAATAGCCTACATTAGAATAGGATTAAGTGCTACATGGCATTCTATCCTGTTTACATACTTGGCCAATTTTCTATTTGTGGACATTTTGTGTATGTATTTCTGACTGGCTTATAGCCTTTGTTTAAATTCCCGAGAGTAGAAGTTCTGTACCAGAATACATGCATAGCTTTGGGGCTTTTGATGTTTATTCTTTTCTATTGATTTTTTTTTCCAATTCCGTGGCGTTAATTACATTCATAGTGTTGTACAGCCTTCACCACTGTCTCTTTCCAGAACTTTTTCATCATCCCATAAAGAAACTAACCACTAAGCAGTATCTCCCCATTTTCTCCTTCCCTCAGCCCTTGGTGACCTCTAATCTGCTTTCTATGAGATCTATGAATTCGCCTCTTCTACAAATTACTTTTAAGTGCAATCGTATAGTATTTGTCCTGCTTATTTTGGTCAGCGTCATGTTTTCAATGTTTGTCCATGTGGTTGTACCTCGTTCCTTTTATGGTTGAATAATATTACGTTGTACAGAATAGTATTCCAATATATTACATTTTGTCTATTAATCTGTAGCTGGACAGAGGTTGTTTCTACTTTTTGGCTATTTTGAATAATGCTGCCATGAACACGGCGTGCAAGCATCTCAAGACCCTGCTTTTAATTCTGTTGGGTAAATACTTAGGAGTGGAATTGCTGGGTCATATGTGTTGTTTTTTGTTTTTGTTTTTTAGGTTATTTGGCTATTGAGATGTACTTGTGCTTCTAGCTGAATCCTAAAAAATATTAATGTAATAAATATGTAAATTGCCACTGTAGGCAGTCCATTGATACATGCTGCATTGATACATGATACATTGATACAATGCTGAGGTCCCCTGATTACCCTCATCTCTCCTGTTACCCAGGAGCAAACACCATTACCTAGTATGATGTGTATTTTTCTTTGGTATGTCTACAGGTTCACTAATAAGTAGCTGGTTTTGTGATAAATTGTATCCCATGTGTATCATTCTCTTCCTTTTGTCTTCAAGTGTGACTTGGCAATCTTTCCATTACTGTATGTGTAATCAGGTGGTGAGAGTCATCTCACCAAATGCCAACAAGGCCAAGCTATGGGTTCTATCCCGGTCAAGTCACTGCTTTCAAAAAAGAGAAGAGCAAATCCGTGCCTGTGAGATGAGTAAGGGAGGTGAGGACTGTGGCAGCCGTGTCTGGAGGTGGACTGTGTGGTCAGAACATGTAGGGGGCGGAGGCTTCGCTCTATGGTGCAGAACTCTGCTACTGCATTTGTGGTTTTAATCTCTTTTCCTTTGGATCTTGATGTCCTCATGCATTGTGTCGTGGACTGTTTTCTAGGTGTCTGCAGCCCTGGCTAGGAAGAAGGGGAAAGGCTTGCATAAAGACATCGCTATCTTTTGGCACAAGAAGAAAATAAGTGAGTTTGCAGTTATTCGTAGTATAGTCTCCAGTTCTCTGTGTACCACGCGCTCCACGCTTTCGCCAGTGCCAGGTTGGGGCTGGCTGTCAGTGCATCCTGTGTCTCTGAGCGTTTCTGTGGGCTCCCCTGGAACCTCCTGTGACAATTAAGAGAGTGTTACTTTTTCAAACTGAGTAAAAAAGTCCAGCGGCAAGTGATTTGTGGTTCATGAACTCTGTGCTCTTGTGTCCTCAGGTCCCAACAAGAAGCCCTTTTCCCTGAAGGAGAAGAAGCCCCGTGATGGTGAAGCTGGCCAGGGCCCCGAGGACACGGCCTTTCAGCACCCTCCTCTTGGCAAGCCTGGGGTGAGGGCCGCAGCTGGCCCCATCCTGAACAAAAGGTGCGGCCGGTCCTTCCTGTGGGTTCTTCGACTTCTGTGTGCTTGGCAGCAGTAGCGCCGAGCATCGCAGGGAAGTGGGTGCCATGCCGACACTTGAGCGGGGGGAATGGGGGCCTGGGAGAGGGAGAGGAAGGCACGGTGGGAGGGCAAGGAGGAGACAGCGGGACAGAGCCCCTGGGCTCCTCACTTGTTTCGCTCAGTCCCGTGCCCCTTGTGCTTCTGCTGGTACCTGATGTGTATCTGTGTAGAAGGAGCAGCTTTTCCCTTAAGAGGCTGAACTGGCTGTAATCACATGTTCCCAGTAGCTCCTTGTAGCAGTTGCCAGTATGATTTCCTGTAGGTTCTGTGTATTACGGAGAGGTGGTCTCCCTCGGCCATGTGATAGCTGGGCAGCCGGGGGTCTAGCTCTTACGTGGGAGTGAGCACGTGGTGTGTGCTTCACGTGGCCTCCCTGTCTGAATGGACATCTGTTCCCAAAACCCACCCCCCACCACTTCCCGTGTGACCCCACCTCCTCACAGCCTGCTTCTGTTTGATCCTTCGTGTAGTTTGGTTAGTATATTGTTTCCTCGCTATTCATTTCACAGTTAAGAGTTTAGTTGCTGATTTGTTTTTGCTTTTTCCTTTCCCACTCAGTATCTTCTTCAGTATTAGAGTTCACTGCATATTGAAAGCCAACTAGATAATGGGGAAGCTCAGAGACATTGCCCATTTCTGTTTGGTATATCCTAATGGAGTGAAATGATGGATGAAAACATGTAGAGATATGATTTCCTCATGGTGTTAAAGTGTTTTTTTTTTTAATCCCAAGCTGAATTTCATTTTCTGGAGATAGAAATATATGGATATTCATTTCAGCTGTTTTAAATGAGCTCATCTCATTTTTAAAAAGTATGAAGTATTTTATTCTGTTTTTTTTTTAAGATTTTATTTATTTTTGTGTGTGAGACAGAGAGAGAGAGAGCGCGCGCACGTGTGAGTGTGCACGAGCAGGGGGAGGGGCAGAAGGAGAAACAGACTCCCTGCTGAGCAGGGAGCCCAATACAGGGCTCAATCCCAGGACCCGGGATCAGACCTGAGCTGAAGGCAGATGCCCAACTGACTGAGCCACCCAGGCAACCAAAGTATGGAATATTTTAAAATCATAGTGAATGACAAGAGTAACACCTTTGTGCTCATCACTAGCATTGTCAAAGCGTGTGTCATATCCGTGCTTGTGGTTTCTCAGTTTCGGAAGAGCAGAAAGTCTTGAATGATGGACACATTCAGAAGTAGAAGTGATAGAAGCACCTGATGGATACAAGGCCCTTGATGTGTTATTTTCTTTGTAGCTCTCCAGTGAAGAAGCCAAGTCTTCTAAAGACCCATCAGTTTGAGGGAGACCCTTTTGACTCGGGCTCCGAGGGCTCTGAGGGTCTCGGGCCATGTGTGTCATCGCTTAGCACCCTGATAGGCACCGTGGCTGAGACTTCTGAGGAGAAGTACCGCCTGCTTGACCAGAGGGACAGAATCATGCGGCAAGGTATGATGGGCGCATCTCAGCAGCAGTCCAGACACTTGGCTAAGGTCATGATAAGGTCATTGTGGGAGCTGTGAGGAGGGAGCAACCCCAGCCCAGGGGGCTCCACTGTCATTGAGTCTCTGGGTCCTCCAATGCCCCGCATAGAATCTTTGCTGTGTACGAGTTTCCCAGGGGATGGTAGACATGGACTATAAGGCAGATGTATCTTTAATTTTGTTTTTGGAAGAAAACCCATAAACTATTGATCCATGATAAATTAAACATTTTAAAGGGCAATTTTTAGACATTGAGCACATATTAAACAAAAAATCCAAATGTTCAGTTTGACAGAAACCCCCACAAATCAAACTTAAGAAATGTCAACCTAGTGGAGCAGTTTGTACTCCTATCACAAAGGCCAGATTTCCCTGTTACAGAAGGTACTGTGCAAGTCACTGACTGTGAAAAGACCAGCCCAGTAGAGAAATGACTAGGGGGTGAGAAAAGTTACAGAAAAGGAAGTGCACCTGGCCTTGACCAACACAAGGCTCGGGGCACCGGCCCCCTCACAGTTGAAAATCCACATGTAACTTTTGTCTCCCCCAAAACTTAACTGCTAGTAGCCTACCGGTGACTCGCAACAGTTAACACGTATTTTGTGTGTTGTATGTCTCATACACTGCATTCCTACACTGAATTAAGCTAGAGAAAAGGAAATGTCTTGTCCTGATTCACTGTTGTAAAGCATGAGCAGGGGCTAGAAGTGCCATCTGGATTGTTGTGAAACGTTTAAAAGCAGTGGCCCTTCTCTGCTTTTATTCCTTTCCCCCTCATGGTAAAGCACTGTGAGTGAGAAGGTAGTTGTCAGGGTTCGCTGCCGGGGCGTGGGTGTTTTTCTCTTATTACTTTTTTTGAGGGGGAGGTAGTTTAATTTTATGGGCTCCTTTCCCCCTTTTTATGGTGAACTAATTGCATTGGTTAAAAGCAGCTAACCAGTTCTTTAGAATATGCTCTCTAGCCAAGACTAACTTTATTTAGACGCTGTAGATGGACAAGCTTGATTGTTTGAACCAAAATGGGAACATTAAACAAACATCACAGCCCTCACTAATAACATTGTGACTTTGCTGTCAAGTGTAGAATCCTTCCTTCAAGAAAAAGCTTGTGACCATTTTGTATGGCTTGTCTGGAAACTTCTGTAAATCTTATGTTTTGGTAAAATATTTTTTGTTACTCTAAAAAAATAGAAAAATAAAAAAAATAAAATGCTAGGGAAGAGGAAATGCATTTTCGGTACCGTAAACAGCTGTGCATGCGTGGCCCGGCGCAGTTCCACCCCACGTTGTTCCGGGTCAGCTGTGTCATCCATCGGTTTTTAAACATACGGAAAGGTGCTCACCTGATCCCAGAGTGCCGCCTGTCTCGCCCGCAGACGGGGCCTCTCCCCTGTTGCACCGTGATGATGCGTCCTTGCGCCGGCTGCGCACGGCTGCACGGCTGTGGGAGAGGCCAGGTCGGCAGTACCTTTCAGCCTTAGGAAGGCCTCTACCTTTGACCCAACGTCCCACGTCCAGGAATCTGTCCCGCAGGCAGTTCCACACGTGTGTGTGTGTGTGTGTGTGTGTGTGTGTGGTGTGCGTGTGTGTTGTGTGCACATGTGTATTTCACACTCAAGGTTGTTTGTGATGACGAAGATTGGGAATTGATTGTCCACATAGCAAGATTCTAAACAGTCTGAAAGAAGACTACGGTTTCTTTATGGAAAAAAATGAAGATTATTGTGAAGTAGAAAATCATGGTGTGGAAGTATGTAGTATGCTACCATTTGTGTGTGAATGGGGGGACGTGTGCGTGTCCATACATACGTGAGCACGCCTGCCTGAGGGTGCTCAAAGCGGTCCTGGAGGATGAAAAGATCAGCTCACCTTGGCTCAGAGAGGGAGCAAGGTGCGGGGAGGGGAGTTTCTATTTTGACATTTTTATACCTTTGGAACATAACCCATGTGAATATATTATCTATTCAAAAAAGAAGTATTCAGTTAATTTAAAAAAAATAGGTGCAGTGACTGCACATAAAAGGAGAAGGTATTTGTGCTTTTTCTTTGCAAAGTTGTTAAAAATTTTTTTTAAAGATTTTATTTGAGAGAGAGAGTGAGCGAGAGAGAAATGGAGAAGGGGGAGCAGCAGAAGAAGAGGGAGAAGCAGACTCCCCACCGAGCAGGGAGCCCGACATGGGGCTTGATCCTGGGACTCTGAGACCATGACCTGAGCCGAAGGCGGTCGTTTAACTGATTGAGCCATCCAGGCGCCCCTGCAAAGTTTTTTTTAAATTAAATTTTAGCTGTAGGATTTTACTCTCTCTTTTTTTTTTTTTTAAGATTTTATTTATTTATTTCACAGAGGGAGAGAGATCACAAGGAGGCAGAGAGGCAGGCAGAGAGAGAGAGGGGGAAGCAGGCTCCCCGCCGAGCAGGGAGCCCGATGCGGGCCTCGATCCCAGGACCCTGAGATCATGACCTGAGCCGAAAGCAGAGGCTTTAACCCACTGAGCCACCCAGCCGCCCGGATTTTGCTCTTTTTAGAAGCCGTGAATAAGTGGAATAATCACAGTGCTTTCTTAACATGGTAGTAAAAGCTGCTGTCACACATTATGTCATCGACGTGGTGATTTTTATACTCCAGATAAAATTAGTAGGTACTGACATTTTCAGGATGAAAATAAGATGTGTGTGTTTGAAACTTGAAGTTGTTGCGCTCCTCATTTAAGAGACACTTTTGTAGCTGTGTAAATTGTGTGGGAAGTAAGGGTAGTTTGTTCAGGACCCGGGTTGTCTGATGTGTTGTCTTCGGCGATTCCTGCCGCGTCAACAAGGGGACGAGCTAGAAGCGGTGACGTGCCGAGGCTTACCTGCTAGTGTGTGTGCAGTATTGCTGGCCAGCAGATCAGCCTTCTTCGCAGGCGTGCCGCAGCACGACTGCTTACGGCTCGGGCCGCCGTGGAGCCGTGGGCAGCGACGGGCGCCCCCGCCCGGCCCATGTTGGGCGGCGCAGCCCCACGGCTGGCATGCGGCACGAGGCCTCTGGGTGCCCTGTGCCTGCCGTGAGAGGCACGAGCCCTTTGGGTGCCCCCTACTGCCGTGAGAGGCCGTGCTTCCCTTTCTCTAGGCCAGCGCCTTACTTGGTCTTCTGTGCGTGGCGTTTGCCTTTCGCTTTGTTTTTCCTTTTATCGTCATAGTAACTGTGTGATACGTGCTTACTTTTTACTTGTCATTTAGCGCGGGTGAAAAGAACCGACCTGGACAAAGCGAGGACTTTTGTTGGGACGTGCCCAGATATGTGTCCTGAAAAGGAGCGGTACATGCGGGAGACGCGGAGCCAGCTGAGCGTGTTCGAAGTGGTCCCAGGGACTGACCAGGTGGGGCCCCGTGTCCCCCGGGGTTCCTCTCTAGGCCGCTGTCTGTATTGAATCTTCGGGGGGGGGGGGGGGGATATATAGGGGGGGGGGCTTNGAGCGGTACATGCGGGAGACGCGGAGCCAGCTGAGCGTGTTCGAAGTGGTCCCAGGGACTGACCAGGTGGGGCCCCGTGTCCCCCGGGGTTCCTCTCTAGGCCGCTGTCTGTATTGAATCTTCGGGGGGGGGGTGTGGGATATATAGGGGGAGGGGCTTGTTCTTTTATAATTTTGGTGCGTATTGATGCTTGATTTGGGCAGTTACCTTTTTAGAGAGGGGCAGGGATTTAGAGGTGGCTACTGTTAACATTTGTATTAAATTGTTTGTACTGTGAGGTGTGTACTGAACAATCTCCTTTAGGATGACTGGACCCCAAGGTACTCATGAGTTAGCTGTAGAAACAAATTTGTTACATAAATTAAAAGTTTCTTTTCATTTCTTTTTCCTTTTCACAGTCTTTCCCCTCACCTGTGTTTGTGTTTTGCATAGTTGAGATTATGCTCTAGGTGCAATTCTGTATGAATCCTTTTCACTTAAAATTTTACCACTTTTTTTTCTGAAAAACTCTTATCAGCATTTGCTAAATGACAGCATATTATTTGATTATGTAGCTCTGTCAAAACTTCCCATTTTACAATCAATAGATATTTAAATTTCATTAATAATTCTATTGGGCATCTTGTATGTAACGAGTCTAAGGTATGTGAATTACTTCCTCCTGATGGGTCCAAGAATTAAGTTACTACATCAGATGGTGTGACCTTTCTAAAGGTTCCGGAACATGTGTGTTCCCAAACTGTCCAGGAAATCTGCATCATTTTAGATCCCTTTTCCTTTTCATTAATTTTGCTTGCGGCCTTTTCTCTTGGTTGGTGGGTTGTTTTTTCTTTTTAAAAAAATCTTATTTTTAACTAATATCTCTACCCAAAGTGTGGCTTAAACTTATAACCCTGAGATCGAGAGTCACATGCTGCATGGACTAAGCCGGCTGGGTGCCCTGTGGCTGGTGGTTTTAAGTTGCCCTTGCCCAATATGGGGTCCCCAGCTCGGCAGGATGTCACAGCGGAGGCTCCTGCTCTAGGAGACGGTGGTGCTGGCTTGCAGTGGATGCCCAGTGCTCGGTCCTGTGGATGTCTGGGCTTCTGCCTTTGGTCACATGTCTTCAGCCTCCTTTTGTGGGTGGGACAGCTCCAGACCTATGTGCACAGCTGTTCTGGCCCGGTGAGGCCCCCGCTGCTGTTTCCATTTCCTTTCCAGTAGGTGTATACTTAACTTTGGTGTTCGAGTGTGGCTGAGGTCTGTAACAGTGCTTCAGAGTCCTTTTCCTGTCACACCTCTGCCCTTGGAGCCATGCTGCTGTATCTCTACTTAGATTCCTTCTTTTTTTAATCTTTAAGTAGTCTCTGCACCCAGTGTGGGGCTTGAACTCAACCCCAAGATCAAGAGTTTCACGTCCCACTGACTAAGCCAGTCAGGCACCCCACTGACATTACTAGTTCTTCGCTCCTTGTTGTATTCACCAGAAACAAGTTTCTCTTGTGTTTTTAAATTTTGATCACTTTCAAGCAGAAATTTTACACTTTAAAATTGTATTCTGTAGTATCGATCTTGTATGAGTATGTGGGTGATTTTCCTCCTCATTTTAAGGCACAGCTGTGGGGAGTCTGGCCCAGCACCTGATACCTAGCTGTTTGCCCCGCACGTGTGTCGGCAGGTGGACCACGGAGCAGCTGTGAAGGAGTACAGCCGCTCCTCCGCTGATCAGGAAGAGCCCCTCCCACATGAGCTGCGGCCCTCCGCAGTGCTCAGCAGGACCATGGACTACTTGGTGACTCAGATCATGGACCAGAAGGAGGGCAGCCTGCGGGACTGGTATGACTTCGTGTGGAACCGCACCCGGGGCATACGGAAGGTATTGGACACTTCTCATCAGAAAACTAGAAAATGCATGTGAATTCCAAAGCTGAAGCGAGATTTCTTTTCGTTTTAGTCAGTTATATTTCATCTATGTAAAAAAAAAAGCTGTTATTTAAAATCATTGCAAAGTCCTGTTAAAATGTGCTTCATGGGCTTTGTTTGAAATTGATATATAAGAAATTCAGGTAATCATGATTCTTCGAATAGTTTGTTCCCAATGCATGGAAATCCATGTGTGGAACCTGTGTGTATACAAGACACTTGTACGTAAGGTGTGTGTAATGTATGTGTGTGTAATACGCCCTCTTGCTTGTGGCCAGGACATCACACAGCAACACTTGTGTGACCCTGTGACCGTGTCTCTGATTGAGAAGTGTACCCGGTTCCATATCCATTGTGCTCACTTCATGTGTGAGGAGCCCATGTCCTCCTTTGATGCCAAGATCAACAATGAGAACATGACCAAGTGCCTTCAGAGTCTGAAGGAGATGTACCAGGACCTGAGAAACAAGGGTGTGCTCTGTGCCAGTGAGGCCGAGTTCCAGGGCTACAACGTTCTGCTCAATCTCAACAAGGGGGACATCCTAAGGTAAAGTTTCAGATCTGGAAGCTCGTCTAAGCTGTATGAAAGGCAGGGTTTTGTTTTTTTTAAAAGACTTTATTTTTATTATTATTTTTTCAGGATTTAATTTATTTGAGAGAGGAAATGTGTGCATGAGCAGTGGGGAGGGCAGAGGCAAGGGAGAAGCAGACTCCCCGCTGAGCAGGGGGCCGGACACGGGGCTCTCTCCCAGGACTCTGAGATCATGACCTGAGCCAAAGGCAATTGCTTAACCTACTGAGCTCCCAGGTGCCCCCTCCCCCCTTTTTTGTTTTAAATATTTTCTTTGCTTATTTAGAGAAAGCACGAAAGCAGGGGGAGCTGCAGAGGGGAGACAGAATCTCCAGCAGACTTCCTCCTGAGCGGGGAGCCCAAGCGTGTTTCAATCTCATGAGCCTGAGATCACAACCTGAGCCGAAACCAAGTCAGGTGTTTAACCGACCGAGCCACCCGCGCGCCCTCATAGGCATCTCTTTTGAGTGATTTAGTCAGCTCTATTTACAAAGCAAAACAAAGTTAAATTTTGATTTTTAGATGTCATCATCATCAAAAACAGCTGGCAGTCATTTGGCATGAAAGTAATTCTTCGATAATCGATTGTTGAATTGATTACTGCTTGCATTTGTTTATTTACCATCTTTTTAGAGAGCGCCCTTGTTCCCAATTCAGCTCAAGCACGGAAGCCGTGAAGTTAGTGCACTGAATAGAATGACATACAGTCACTTTTAAGTCCCTCTTTCTCAGTATGGTTAAAATTTGGGTTTGTTTTTTAATCACATCTGTTTTCATGGGCATTTTGTCTAAAAATAAAATTGGCGGTGCCTGGCTGGCTCAGTCAGTTAAGCATCCAGCTTTTGATCTCAGCTTAGGTCTTGATCTCAGGACTGTGAGTTCAAGCCCCCTGTTGGGCTCTTTGCTGGGCCTGGAGTCTACTTTAAAAAAAAAAAAAAGAATGGAAAAGAAAAAAATTAAAATTCTAACCCTTTGTCTTCTTTAATTAACAGAGAAGTACAACAGTTCCATCCTGCTGTTAGAAATTCCTCTGAAGTGAAATTTGCTGTTCAGGCCTTTGCTGCATTGAACAGTAATAATTTTGTGAGGTTTTTCAAACTGGTCCGGTCGGCTTCTTATCTGAATGCTTGTCTTTTACACTGTTACTTTAATCAGGTGAGTAATGTAGCTAGTTATCCTTGAAGAACTGGAAGTAACCAGTCGTTACTTTTGGCATTTGGTATTTTCGCAGCTCCCAAGTTAACGGTTGCGGGAGCACTGCGGCAGCTCCCCGAGGGGGCTGCCGGCATTACCATGTGTCACAGCGGCTGGCACCATGGACCACAGATGGAAAAGGCCGTGTGATCGAAAATACTGTGGCTAGGTTCAGATTGGAGACATCTCTTTAGAGTGACAGGACTTGAAGTCAGCACTGTCGTTTTCTTAGAAACAAACCAAAAGTTAAGAATTGCACATACAAGTCCCTGACTTAAAAATTCTTAAGTGTTATTAAGCTAAATTGTTGGACTGAACTTGATGATGCTGAATCCATTTCAGTAAATATCTTAAGGGCCTGCTCCTTGTTGAGCACTGTGTTGTGCCTTGGGGTTACAAACCTGGGGAACCATGAAAACCAGGTCTTACCTGGTGCTTTACATAGAGTATGAATGCCTGGTCTCAGAATTCCCCAAGTCAGGTCTTCAGCCCTAGCGCTCTGACAGCGCACACGCTGTGTCGTTCCCCAGCTGCGAGGGGTCTGCTGGGTGGGGAGGAGGCTGCCGGGGTGGAGGGGGAGGGGAGTCTTAGGACCTAGCCAGCTGGTCCTCTGACTCCGGGTTGTTGTTCTTCTTTGGTCACACATTAGGTCCTTTGGTAAACAGTGATTAAGCCCATGTGGTCATAGCCCAGGCAGAGGGTCTTCTTCAAGTTTGTTCATTGTCCTGTTTGAGAATTGTCAACAGCCCTGAAACTGTGGAACAAATGAAAAGATTTTTAACAATGTGCCATTTGGGAAACTGTACATTCAGTAAATAAAACTGATAATGTTTTCAGAATGATTATGTAACATTCTTAGAATGTTACCCATTTGTGCCCGTTTTAATAACTTGAAACAAAAAAGACATCTAAGTGCTTTAGACAAATGAAGTATTTGACATGGACCCATAGGCTCCCTTGCTTAGCTCCACCTGCCATGAAGCTTCCTGTCCCTCCATCCCCAGCACACTCCTGCCTCAGGGCCTTTGCTCATGCTGTTCTCGTTGCTGTTCTTTCTCCTCACAGAGCCATATGGTGCTCACCTTCCGGCCTTGGCTTGGCTGCCACTTTCTCAGCGGAGCCCACCCTGCCTGCCTGCCCTCCTCCTCTGCCTTCCTCTGTTGTCACCATGAAGTGTACTGTGTATTTCACAGGTTCATTTTGTTCATTGTAGGTCTCTGCCTAACACATCAGTTTTGGGGGCAGGGATTTTGCTTTGTTCATTGTTGTGTGTTCCACATTAACAATGCCAGGCGAAAAGTAAATACTCGATAGATACCGTTAGAATTAAAGAATACTGCAAGAGGAAGCAGGGGGTCACCCAGAGTCCTGGCACCCACATGGAATTTTTGTTAACATTTTCCTGTCTTCTTTTTTTAAAGCACTTGTTAAGAATTTCATGCCATTTATGCATTTTTTTCCGTGGCACTCTTTCATCTCTGCGATGATTTTTGGTGCCACAGAGCTTTTTGTTGAGTGGATGGTGCACAGTAGACCTTCCATATGCCCTGCTGTTGGATGATTTGTCTTCTAGGGTTTCTTTCCTTTGTTTGTTTTTAAAGATTTTACTTGTCAGAGAGAGAGCATGCATGCGTACGCCCACGCACAAGCAGGGGGAGCGGCAGGCAGAGGGAGAAGCAGACTTCCCGCTGAGCAGGGAGCCTGATGGAGGACTCAGTCCCAGGACCCTGGGATCATGACCCGAGCTGAAGGCAGACACTTAACCGACTGAGCCACCCAGGCGTCCCACGGGTTTCCTTCATTGCCTAACCGTTCCTACGTATGAGACCGAACTGTTTCACATGCATTTCTGGGTGTCTTCTGCGGAGCAAATGCCCTGATGATTGCTAAGCCTGGGCCTCTTAGTATCGGATCGCTTTCCAGAGGGACTGAGCTACAGCAGGACCCTGTCCCCCATGGTGGCATTTTGTGCTCATGGAGACTGGCTCCTTTTTTTTTTTTTATTAAAGATTTTATTTATTTATTTGAAAGAGGTAGAGAGCACAAGTAGACAAGTAGGCAGAGCGGCAGGCAGAGGGAGAGGAAGAAGCAGGCTCTCCGTGGAGCAGGGAGCCCGATGCGGGCCTCGATCCCAGGACCCTGAGATCATGACCTGAGCCGATGGCAGCGGCTTAACCGACTGAGCCACCCAAGCGCCCATGGAGACTGGCTCCTTAACACTGCAGTGACTTGGCTTCTCTCTTCAGATCCGCAGAGATGCTCTCCGAGCACTCAACATCGCGTACACCGTGAGCACGCAGCGCTCCACGGCCTTCCCCCTGGATGGCGTGGTGCACATGCTGCTCTTCAGAGACTGTGAAGAGGCCACAGACTTCCTGAACTTCTACGGTCTCACTGTCTCCGATGGGTAAGAGCAGAGGGTGGCTGCGGGACCTCTCTTTTCTTTTCCTCTTTTAATTCTGATAAAGGGCTGGGCAGTGCCATCTACATGCCAGGCCCCAGAGAGGGCCCATTCCACACGCTGCCTCCCTGGGGTGCAGGTGAACACAGTGAGGCTCAGAATGGCTGGGGAGCAGCCCCAGATCAGACACTTCTTGTTAGCAGATTGGCGTTCAGACCCATTTCTTTGCAATTCCAAAGTCAGTGCTTTTTACAAGTGACTGAAGAAACTAAAGGTAAAGATTAGGGTCTTCCTTATTCTTTCTGTCGAAGATGACTTCTGCTGGCCAGTGACTACCACTGCCCACCTGGGGTGGCCCAGACAGGCACTGGTGGGCCAGGCCAGGGCTTCTCTGCTGCTTGGAGTCAGTGTTTTGAGAGCCTGATGAAACTCGTGGACCCTTTCCCAGTAAATGGCACCATAACGTGCACCGTGTCTTGTTCCAAGTTGCTGTTTCTCCCCCCTTCCCTCCTCTTAACTGCTCATTGCCAGCCCCTTCCTGTCTGCTTCCTGTAGGCCTGTCCTCACAGAAACATGCGGCTTTGGAATAAGACAGGAGCATGCAGGTGTGTGGTGTTGCACGGTTGGCTGTGTACAAGTAGGCCAGGAGGCTCCCAGGTCACAAGGGAATGTCCAGGCTGGCAGCTGTGGGTACTGTGGGCTGGGACACCAGATCGGCCTTTTCTGCCTCCCTCTTCACTTATACATGGTCGTGGGGTGACCCGGTGATGGGGACAGGGCTTCCAGCACTGCTGCTGGGAGCGGAGAAGGGGAAGGGAGGCTTCTCAGCTGTGTAACGCCTCTCGGGGTTCTCTTTGGTCTGGGTAGCTGTGTCGAGCTGAACCGGTCCTCGTTCCTGGAACCAGAGGGGTTGTCCAAGGCCAGGAAGTCGGTGTTTATTACCAGGAAGCTGACTGTGTCGGTTGGGGAGATCGTGAATGGAGGGCCATTGCCCCCCGTCCCTCGTCACACTCCTGTGTGCAGCTTCAACTCCCAGAACAAGTACATTGGGGAGAGCCTGGCTGCAGAGCTGCCTGTGGGCACCCAGAGACCCACCGTGGACACAGTAGGTGAGAAGCTGCGGTAGCGTGAGGGATCCAGCGTTGCCCCTCCGGGGTGGTAGAAGCATCTGTCGGATTTTATGGGTGGGGGTCGGGTGGTCGGTATGGGCTCAGTGCTCACATATTTCTCCCCTCTCAAGAGTGGCCTGAATGGCTCTGACGTCATGGTGCTTAGTTCCTGTGGGTGAAGCACACGCTGCCCCCTCTGACATCGCTCGGGAGGGTGGCCGGCCCTTAGGGTCACTGTGGGTGCCTGGGGCTTGTCTTACGTGCCCTCACTTGCCTGTTCCCTTCCAGGTGGGGGGAAAGGAGAGGCAAGTGGGGCGGAGGCAGACGTGCCGCCGCCCGCTCTCCTCCAGCAGCCCCTTCCCAGCTCCGTGCCCACGCCAGCCTCTCTGCCCCACCTCCCGGCACCGACCCCGAGCATAGCACCTAGCCTCTTCCAGCCCCCCGGGCAGCCCCCCGTGCAGCCCCTGGCGCAGCCCGAACTGCTTCCTCCGAGGCCTGCACCTTCGTACTCTGATGCGGTAAGGAATCTTCCAGATTAGGGCTCTGAGGAGCCTGTTGCGCAGGGGTCCCCAGTAGAGTCTTGACGTCCAGTCTCACTGTTGTCTGTAGATCGAACCCCCAGAGGTGGCTGCTTGTGTGGCTCTCAAGTGTTCTGAGTGCCAGCCGGGGCAGGTCTCAGCACCCTGGCCTTGGAGGCTTGAGCCTTTGTCTTTCTGACAGGGTGCCTGGGGCTCCAAGCCTGGGGAGGCCCTGCACCAGGCCCCGAGCTTGTTGCCTTGTCTGCTTGAAAGGGCTGCAGCTCAGACTTTGGAGCAGGCGTGGCGGGGTTCTTGTGGACGTAACGTGAGGGCTGAAGAAGTCCTGCCTCGTCCTGAGGGCTCTGCAGACGCGTGGGTCTCTGGACCACCCTCGGCCCTGTGGAGTGGGCTGTGTTGCCCGGTCTCCCACGGGGGGTCTGGGAGAGGCCCGCAGCTGCGGGCGGCAGAGCTGGGGCCGACCCCCCAGGCCCAGTGCGGAGCCCGCATCTGTGTTGCCGTCACGAGAGCAGCACTCCGTCGCTTCCTGTCCCAGTGCCCTCTGGGCTGCGTCCTGTCCTGGGCACTTGAGAGAGCCAGTGGACGTGCGACGAGGGACCCGTGGGGCCCCAGGCAGCACTGTGTGCCCACCGACGGGGTTGAGCAGGGCTGGTCTACCACACAGGTTGTGGGATCGCGCTTGCCACCCTGTTGCTTGGGCCGAGGCTGGGGCATCAAGGAGGCCTGCGGGGGTTGTGAAGAATGGCTGGAGAGGCTGACCCCGTGTGATGTGGGGGGCAGCGTGGGGTGGCGCTGAGCAGGCAGCAGGCTTGCCCTGGCCTCTCCAGAAGGCTGCTCTCCGTTCATTAGCGGGAAACCTTGCCAGAAGCAGCCTAGCCGATTCCCACGTGAGGGCTGTCAGGTGCCCTCAGACGAGCGTCCACTGCTGCGGTTGTGAGGGGGTGTTTTTGCCCCGGGCGGGGGATGCTCCGTGAGACCATCTCGGGTTCTGTGAAGGTTTCCGGGGACCCTTAGGCTGTAGGGCTAGATCGTTCGGTTCTAAGCTCAGTCCGGATTGAGGCAGTGTTGGTCACTGCCAGCGCTCCGACCCCGTCTGTCCTCTCCTTAGGACCTGGCTCAGGTGGTGGATGAGCTTATCCAGGAGGTTCTTCAGAGGGACTGTGAGGAGGTTGGCGCCGCTGGGGCGGCCTTCGCGACCACAGCTCTGGGGTAAGTGCGGGGTCCCACCTGCTCTGAAGCTGTCTGCCCGCTGGGGCCGTTCCCCGTCCCCCCCCCGTGTTTCTTCTTAGACAGCTGCTCTCTGTCTCGGAAGGAGCTTGCAGCTGCCCATTCGTACAGGCTTAACTCCTGGTCCTGTCCTCTAGGCGGTTATGATTGTTCGTGTTCTTGACCTTCTCTTGGTCATCGGCATGGAGGTTCTGTTTGGGCTTTTTGAGCAATGTTAGCGTTATTAAAGTTGTGAATTATGCATTTTATAGCATGAGGAAGTTTCTTTAGAGATTTCAAGCTACAGTTATAAATTTCACATATCTGATTCTATCTAATATATTTTTTTAAGATTTTATTTATTTGTCAGCGGGAGAGAGAGGGAGAGAGCACAAGCTGGCAGAGTGGCAGGGAAGGCAGAAAGAGAAGCAGGCGCTCTGCCTAGCAAGGAGCCCGACACGGGACTCGATCCCAGGGCCCTGGGATCGTGACCTGAGCTGAAGGCAGCCGCTTAACTGACTGAGCCACCCAGGCGTCCCTCTATCTAATATTTTAAATATCTAGGCTTAATAAATTTAATAATCGAAATCTTTCTAAGACTTAACTTACTAATCGATTTAATAAATCAGATTCTTTTAAGGATTTCAAACATGTTTTAAAAATCCTGTTACACGTGAAATCACACAATGATTAGAAAGTACAATTTCACCTGTGTAGTTGTAGATGACTCAAAAGGGCTGCTCTTATTGGTAGATTTGAATGATTTTCTTATACTGGAGTCAGCAGGGAACCTGATGTGAGGCTCGATCCAAGGACCCTGGGATCATGACCTGAGCCACAGGCAGCCGCTTAACCAACTAAATCACCCAGTCTCCCTAAAATTCTTTTTATAGTAGTCATCATAACGAGTGCAGAGTAGTATCTTGTAGTTTTGATTTGCATTTCCCTAATGACTAATGATATTAAGCCTGTTTTCTTGTGGTTATTTGCCTTTTGTGTATCTTCTTTGGAGAAATCTATATTCAAGTCCTTTGCCCATTTTTGAATTGTTTTTTGTTGTTGAGTTTATAGGAGTTTGTTTATTTTCTGGATATTTATCCCTTTTCAGATACATGTTTTGCAAACATTTTTTCCTATTCTGATAGTGTCCTTAGATGCACAAAAAAGTCTTAAATCTTATATAGTCCATTTTATCTAATTGTTCTTTTGTTGGCTGTTCTTTTGGTTTCATATTTAAGAAATTGCCAAATCCAATGTTATGAATATTTTCCTGTGTTTTCTTCTAAGAAAATGATAGTTTTAACTCTTAAGTGTAGGTCTTTGATCCATGTTCGTTTCATTTTCATGTATTGTATAAGATAAAGATTCACCACCATTCTTTTATATATATTCTTTGTAGTTTGAAATGACTGTCTTTTCCTCTTTGGTCTTGGCACCCTTGTTGGAAATCAACTGTTCATATACATGAGGGTTTCTTTCTGGATTCTCTGTTCTACTCTCTTGGTCCACATGTCTGTTTTTATGTCCACATTGTTTTGCCATAGTTTTGTAGTAAGTTTTGAAGTCACAAGGCACGAGTCCTTCAACTTTGTTTCTCTTTTTCAAGATCGTTCCACACTATTTGATGTCCCTTGAAATTCCATATGAATTTTAGGATGAGTTTTTCTTTTTCTTTTTCTTTCTTTCTTTTTTTTTTTGAGAGAGTGAGCGAGCGGGGGTGGGGGCTGCAGAGGGAGGGAGAGAGAGAATCTTAAGCAGGCTCCATGCCCCGTGCAGAGACTGACCTGGGGCTGGATCTCATGAGCTTGAGATTGTGACCTGAGCTGAAATAAAGAGTTGGATGCTTAACTGACTGAGCCACCCAGGTGCCCCTGGGGTGAGTTTTTCTATTTCTGCAAAAATGCTTCTGGGATTTTGATAGTCATTGCATTGAATCTGTAGATTGCTTTGGGTAGTATTGACATCTTAACATTAAGTCTTCCAGTCACTTCCAGCTGGCTCAATTGGTAGTGCATATGACTCTTGATCTTGGGGTTGTGAATTTGAGCCCCATGTTGGGCTTAGATTACTTAAAAAAAAAAAGTCTTCTAGTTTATCCACATGGGTTGTCTTTCCATTTGTTTAGGTCATCCCTAATTTCTTTCAGCAATGTTTTCTGCTTTTCATTGTATAGGTCTTTCATCTCCTTGGTTAATTTATTATTAATTGCTTTATTCTTTTCAGTGCTATTTTAAATCCAGTTGTTTGCTAAATTTCACTTTTAGAATGTTCATTACTATCATACAGAAATAAGATTGATTTTTTTCAAAGATACTTATTTATTCATTTGAGAGAGAGAGAGAGACGGTGGCGGGGGGGGGGTGGGCAGAGGGAGAAACAGACTCCCGACTGAGCAGGTAGCCTGACTCGGGGCTCCATCCCAGGACCCTGAGATCTCGATCTGAGCCAAAGGCAGATGTCCAACCAACTGAGTCACCCAGGAACCCCTGCTTTTTTTGGATCCTTATATTTCAATCTCGCTAAACTTGTTTGTTAGTTCTAATAAGTTTTGAGTAGATTTCTTAGGATTTTCTATGTACAAGATCATGTCCTCAATGAGTAGATAATAGTTTTTTTCTTCTTTTGTAGTTTGGATGTTTTTTATTTTTCTGTAACTTCCAATATAGTATTGAATAGAAGCAGCAAATAGGGCATCCTTGTCTTTTTCGTGGTTTTAGAGGAAAAGCTTTCAGTCTTTCGCATCTGAATATGATGTTAGCTGTGTGTTTTTTTTCATATATAGCCTATATCATGTTGAGGAAATTCCTTTCTATTTCTAGTTTTTTGAGTGCTTTTATTGTGAAATGGGGCTGAATTTTGTCAGATGCTCTTTCTGCATAAATTGGGATGATCATGTGAATTTTTTCCCTTCAGTTTATTAATATGTTTGTATTACATTGTTTTTCATTTGTTGAACTATCCTTGCATTCTAGGAGTAAATCCCACTTGGTAATTTTATATAATCCTTTAAATATATTGTTGAATTTTGGTTTATTGGTATTTTGTTGAGGATTTTGATATCAGTGTCCTTAAGGGATGTTGGTCTTTGGTTTTCTTACAGTGTCTTTGTCTAGTTTTGGTGTCAACGTATCAGTTCAGGGCAGTGCTGACTTCACAGAAGTGTTTGTAAGTGTTTCTTTCTCTTCAGATTTTTAGAACGGTTTGAGAAGGGTTGATGTTAGTTCTTCCTTAAGTGTTTGATATAATTTGTCGGTGAAGCCATCTGGTTCGGGGCTTTTCTTTTTTGGGAGGGGTTTTTGAATACTGAGTCAATCTCATAAATTACTGGTCTATTCAGATTTTCTATTTCTACATGAGTGTTTTAGACATGAGCTTAATTTTTATGCTTAAAGGCAAATACATATTTTTTCCTAGCAAATATTAGAAGTTTAATTATGTGGCTTGCTTGGCTTTTATGTATTTATTTGGAATGATGTCTACCTTTCTCTGCCTAGTGTTTCCAGTGCTGCTATGGAGGAGCTATTAACAGCAGCCACCACGGGCATTCTGAGGCACATAGCAGCTGAAGAAGTGTCTAAGGAACGGGAGCGGAAGGAGGAGGAGAGGCGGCAGGCTGAAGAGGAGAGGTGGGTGTGTGCATGTGGTCAGAGTGTGTGGACTCAGGACAGAGCCTGCCCTGGCTTGGGGGGCGCTTCCCGTTGTCCACGGCACTGGCGCCAGACCCACGGTTCCCCCAGCGCCCCCCGACGCTTCAGCCCAGGTAACGGGTGGGGGTCCGAGGCCACCGCCGCCTTCCCCCCCCACCCCCCGCTGGAGTTGGGGGGCAGCGTGGCGGTCAGGGGAGCCGGAGTGGGGGTGGCTGTGTGGCTTGTCGGGTGGGGTCAGAGGAGTGGGCTCACCGGCTCGGGCAGCACAACTCACGTCCCACCTTCTGAGGTCGGGAGGGTGTTGACACTTACTTTTATGCTTAAATGTTACCCTTATGCTTTTTTTTTCTTTTACTCTTAGGTTGAAACAAGAGAGAGAACTGGTGTTAATGCAGCTGAGCCAGGGCCTGGCTACAGAGCTGACAGAACTCGTCGTGACAGAGTGCGTGAGGGAAACCTGCTCCCAAGAGTTGAGGTAAGTGAAGCACGGGTTTCTTGTAGGTCAAGGGTGTGGGGTGGGAGAGAAGGGGGTTATTGAGGCGCTGTGGCCAGGCTGGCGCGGTTCAGGCTCGCGGTGTTTCACTTTGACAAGGAGCACATCTTCTGAGTAGCCGCACAGCAGATGCCATCCCTGTTCTTGGGTGTGTGTTGCCTCCAGAGAGGGGGCCTCCCTTACACTCTTGACCGCGCTGATCCTGCGCTGGTTGTGGGCAAGTGTCCATTAGCGGAATAATCCATCGGTAGTCTTCTACACACCGAGGTACTTACTGTTAGTTTTTCTCAAGTAGAAGATTCTTCTCTTGTTTCAGATGTTAAAAGGTTTCTTTGAGGTATCTCATATAAGAATTTTATTAACTTCTTTTTTTTTTAATTTTTTTTTAACTTCTTTTTTTAAGTTGAAGTATAATTAACATGCTGTGTCATATTAGTTTCAGGCGTACGGCATATTCATGGGAACGTACTGTAAATCACTCGGTGCTCACCGTGAAGTGTCGTCACCACCTGTCACCTACCACAGCATTAGAGTACTTATTATCCACTGTGTTCCCTGAGCTGTACTTTCGTCTCTGTGACTGACCTATTATTTGACTGGAAGTTTGTATGTCTTAATCCTTTTTATCTATTTCACTCATCACTCCCCTATCCACGTGCCCTCTGGCAGCCACCAGCTCTCTCTAAGCGTCCGTTCTTATTTATTCTTTTGTTCTGTTTTTTAGATTCCACATGTAAGTGGAATCATATGGCATTTGTCTTTTTCTGTCTTATTTCCCTTAGCACATATTCTGTGTCCATCCATGTTGTTGCAAATGGCAGGCCCTCGTTCTTGTTTGATGGCTGAGTGGTACTCCATTGCACTCAGGCACACCGTATTCTTACTTATTTATGTATCCATGGGTACTTAAGTGGCTTCCGTATCTTGGCTGTTGTGCATAATGCTGTTATAAACAGGGGTGCATAAAACTTTTCAAATTGGTTTTCAGTTTCTTTAGCTAAATACCCAGTGGTAGAATTACTGGATCGTATGGTATTTTAAGTTTTAATTTTTTGAGGAGCCTCCATACTGTTTTCCACAATGGTTGTACTAATTTACATTCCCACCAATTGTAGACAAGGGTTCCCTTTTCTCCACATCCTGGACAACATTATTATTTCTTGTCTATTTGATTCCAGCCATTCTGACGGAGGTGATTATCTCTTTATGGTTTTAATTCACATTTCCTTGATGATTAGTGATGTTGAACATATTGTCATGTGTCTGTTGGCCATATATATGTCTCTGGAAAAATGTCTAGTCAGGTGCTCTGCCTGTTTTTAATCAGGTTTTCTTTTTGGTTTTGTTTTTTTGGTTTTTGTTTTTGTTTTTTTTGGTAGTGAGTTCTGTAAGTTCTTTATATGTTTTGCATATTAACCCCATATTGGATATATCATTTACAGATATCTTCTCCTGTTCGCTGGATTTCCTTATTGTTTTGCTGATGGTTTCCTTCACTGTGCATAAGCTTTTTATTTTGGTATAATCTTAGTAGTTTATATTTGCTTTTGTTTCCTTTGCCTTAGGAAACATATCCATAAATATGTTGCTAAGGCTGAGGACGGAGAGTTACTGCCTATGTTTTCTTTTAGGAGTGTTAAGGTTTCAGGTCTCACACTGAGGTCTTTATTTTGAGTTTCTTTTTGTGTGTGGTGTGAGAAAGTGGTATAGTTGCATTCCCGTACATGTAGCTATCCAGTTTTCCCTCCTCCATTTGTTGAAAACTGTCTTTTCTCTGTTGTATATTCCTTCCTCCTCTGTTTATAGACAATTGACCATAAAGGTAAGGGCCTTCTACCCTAGTCCATTAATCTCTGGGTCCCTTCTTGTGCCAGTACCATACTATTTTGATTACTATTGTTTTGTAGCATATTATGAAATTTGGCATTGTGATACTTACAGCTTTGTTATTCTTTCTCAAGATTGCTTTGATTATTCAAGGTCTTTGTGGTTCCATACAGATTTTAGGATTATTTGTTTTTGTTCTGTGAAAAATGCTATTGATATTTTGGTAGGGATTGTATTGAAACTGTAGATTTCTGTGAGTAGTATGAACATTTTAACAATATTAATTCTTCCAACCCATGAGCATGAAATACCTTTCCATTTGTGTCATCTTCCGTTTCTTTAATCAGTGTTTTATAGTTTTTAGAGTATAGGTCTTTTACCTCCTTGGTTAAAT
This sequence comes from Ailurus styani, assembly GCA_002007465.1. NCBI lineage: Eukaryota > Metazoa > Chordata > Mammalia > Carnivora > Ailuridae > Ailurus > Ailurus styani. The sequence continues at coordinate 274,598 of LNAC01000933.1, forward strand.
TTATTCCTAGGTATTTTATTCTTTTTTTTTTTTTTTTAAAGATTTTATTTACTTATTTGACCCAGAGAGAGAGATCAGATCACAAGTAGGCAGAGAGGCAGGCAGAGAGAGAGGAGGATGCAGGCTCCCCGCTGAGCAGGGAGCCTGATGCGGGCCTCGATCCCAGGACCCTGAGATCATGACCTGAGCCGAAGACAGAGGCTTTAACCCACTGAGCCACCCAGGCGCCCTATTTTATTCTTTTTGATGCAACTGTAAATGGGATTGTTTACTTAATTTCTCCTTCTGCTACTTTGTTATTAGTATATAGAAATGTAGCAGATTTTTGTGTATTAATTTTGTATCCTGAAACTTTATTGAATATATCAGTTCTTTTAGTTCTGATAGTTTTTTGGTGGAGTCTTTAGGGTTTTCTTGACCTGTTACTGATCTTAGAGGAAAAGCTCTCAGTTTTTCACCATTGAATATGATGTTTGCTCTGGGTTTTTCATATATGGCCTTTATTATGTTGAAATGTGTTTCTTTTCGACATACTGTGTTGAGGGTTTTTATCATGAATGGCTGTTGTATTTTGTCAAATGCTTTTTCTGCATTTATTGAGATGATCGTATGGTTTTTATCCTTTCTTTTGTTAATGTGGTGTGTCATATTGATTTGTAAATATTGAACTATCTTTGCATTCCTGGAATAAATCCCACTTGATCGTGGTAAATTATTTTTTTAATGTATTGTTGAATTCAGTCTGCTAATATTTTGTTGAGGATTTTTGCATCTGTGTTCATCAGGGATACTGGCCTGTAGTTTTCTTTTTTTGTAGTCTCTTAGTTTTTGTATCAGGATAATGCTGGCTTTGTAGAATGAATGTTTCTATATATATATGGACTGTTTCCTTTCTCTTCTTTTTTTTGGAATCGTTTAAGAAAAAATAGGTAGTAACTCTTATTTACATATTTGATAGAATTTACCTGTGAAGCCATCTAGTCTTGGACTTTTGTTTGTTGGGAGTTTTTTGATTACTGATTCTGTTTCATTATTAGTAATCTGTCTGTTCAAATTTTCTCTTTCTTCCTGATTCAGTTTAGAAGATTATATGTTTCTAGGAATTTATCTATTTCTTCTGGGTTGTCCAGTTTTTGACATACAATTTTTCATAAAATTTTCTTATAACCTTTGTATTTCTGTGGTATGAATTGTTTTATCTCCTCTTTTATTTCTGATTGTATTTATTTGAGTTCTCTCTTTTTCTTGAGGAGTCTGGCCAAAGGTTTATCAATTTGTTTATCTTTTTAAAGAACCAGCTCTTGGTTTTATTGATCTTTTCTATTTTGTGTTTATTCTCCATTCCATTTATTTCTGCTCTAATATTTATTACTTCTTTCCTTCTACAAGCTTTGGTCTTTTTTTCCCCAGCTCCCTTTGGTGTAAGGTTAGGTTGTTTATTTGAGATTTTTCTTATTTCTTGAGGTAGGCTTGTATCATTATAAACTTCCCACTTGGAACAGCTGCATCCCAAAGATTTCGACTATTGTGTTTTCATTTTCATTTGTTTCTGTGTACTTTTTAAAGTTCTTTTTTGATATCTTGGTTGACCCATTTGTTGTTTAGTAGCCTAATGGGGAAGGAGTCCCCATTTGTTTGTGTTCTTTCCAAATTTTTTCTTGTTACTGATTTTTAGTTTCATACTGTTGTCTTTGGAAGAGATGCTTGATATGATTGTGACCTTCTGGAATTTATTGAGACTTGTCCTGTGACCTAACGAGTGATCTATCCTGGAGAATGTTCAGTGTGCACTTAAAGAATATGTATTCTGCTGTTTTTGGATGGAGTGTTCCATTAGGTCTAACTGATCTCATGTGTTGTTCAAAGTCACTGATTCCTTGTTGATTTTCTGTCTGATCTATCCACTGATGTCAATGTGATTTTAAAGTCCTCTGTCATTACTGTATTACTGTGAATTTCTCCTTTTATGTCTGTTAATAGTTTCTTTTTGTATTCAGGTGCTCCCATTTTGGGTATGTGGATATTTACAATTGTCATGTCCTCTTTTTGGATTTTTCCAAATTGTGTCTATCGTTGCGTAGTGTACTTTTTTTGTCTCTTGCTGTGGTCTTTGTTTTAAAGTCTACTTGGTCTGATGTAAGTATTGCTAGCTTGGCCTTTTTTTTCACTTCCATTTGCGTGGCGTATATTTCCTACCCCTCACTTTTCAGTCTGTATGTCTTCAGGTTTGAGGTGAGTCTCATAGGCAGCATGTAGATGGATCTTGTTTCTTTGACCCATGCAGTCACCCTGTGTGTCTTGGTCAGAGCTTCACACTCAAAGTGACTATTGATAGGTAGGTATGTGCTTATTACCGCTCTGTTGCGTGCGTGCTTTCCGGCTTTTTTTTAAGTAGTTCTCTCTTCTTCACTTCTCTCCGCTTTGGTTTGATGGCTCTCATTAATAATACACTTGGCTTCCTTTCTCTTTATTTTTTGTGTATCTGTTATAGGTTTTAGATTTTAAAGATTCTATTATTTATTTGAGAGAGAGAGCGAGCGAGCACAGGAGGGAAGATTGGCAGGCAGAGGAAGAGGGAGAAGCAGGCTCCATGCTGAGCAAGGAGCCCGACGTGGGGCTTGATCCCAGGACCACATATAACATCCTAAGTGTATAGTAGTCTGTATTAAGTTGATGGTTACCTAAGAACTTTGTTGATTTTACCTCCATGGTTTGGAGTAGAAAGAAGTTCAGTGTGCTTTAAGCTCCCCTGAGGTAGCCTTGAAAGTGCTGAGCTTTATTAGTCTAGAGCACAGATTCCATTGCGTTGGAGGACCTAGCCAGGAGGCTGAAGTGTTTTATTTAAATAATGTTTCTTTTCATCTTTAATAAAAGGGAGTCTATTTCCCTGTTTACTATAAGCATGAGACCTCATAGGTGTTGGATTGATATCTGTTCTTAGTCCCAGGAAGGAGCGTCAGGGAATATGGAAGAACGAGGACTTGCCGATGTAGTCTCCGGCAGTCCCTGGAGACCTGGGCTTCGGCTCGGCACCAGGGCTGTCTCCACCTGCCATAGAGGATGGCTGCTGGAAACACGTCTTGCTTGTTTAAGCTACTTTGATTTTGTGACTGAATGTATTTGATAACATTTCTGTGCTCCTTTGGTTGACAGAATTTTGTCATAAAAATCTTCTTTTAGATACTGGTTTATCTGAGTGCCATTGCCATGTGAAATGGGCTGCTGGCCTGTCATGTACTTGAGGCACTTCTAATTGCGACATCAGATACTGCTGATGAGAGGGTGTTGTAGTTTTCTTACTGGTCACTTAAAAATCAAAAGTTGTAACTTTTATTAAGATAAAGGTTTATTTATTGACTATTTGCAAGGGCTCTGTTGGAGCTATGATCTTGTACCCATACCGCTTTTGTTCTTTTTTTCTCTGTCTTTTCAGGTGTCTGTATGTTAAGTAAAATGAAAATCTTAAAGTTTCTCTCTCTCTCTCTCTCTTTTTTTTTTTTAAGATTTTATTTATTTGACAGAGCGAGCTTCTCTTGTGGCAGAGATATAATTACATTTCAGTAGCAAGGGTGTGGGTCTTGCCATTCTTTAGGAGAAGCCCTCAGTGTGTGTGGGCCCTGGGTGCAGTGTCCCCATCCTGATTGCCCTGTTCTGTAGGAGTGCAGTGGAGACAGACCAGCAGGTCCGCATGGCCCGTTGCTGTGAGGATGTCTGCGCCCAGCTGGTGGACTTGTTTCTTGGTGAAGAAATATTCCAGACTGCGAAGGAGACCCTCCAGGAACTGCAGTGCTTCTGCAAGTATCTCCAGCGGTGAGTCCTCTGTCCTTACAGATGAAATGGGTGCTCGTGGGGAGAGCCTTTGACAAGATTATACTTTCAGAAATAGTCGGTCACATACCCACATGAAGCACGTTCTTTCCTAAAGGGCAGATGCTAAGGGGTAAGTAAGGAACGAGATCGGGAGCTGTACTGCTGTGTGTTGACAAATGTCTACAGGTTGCTTCCTGTCACTCACCCACTGCTCTCGGCACAGGGAGACGGCCGTGAGTGAGCCAAACGAATTCCAGCTGCGTGCTCCCATGCGGATGATTTCTAAAACGTAACTCATAGTGGAAAAAAGCAATTCTTAGGGAAATGTGTGCGACATACAGTGTATATTCAAACTAGATTGTTTTACATTTATATATAATAGTATAACCCTAAGGAAAAGGAAAAGGACGAACAGAAACTTAGCACAGTGGTCACCTTTGGGAGTGAGAGGGTGTGTGGTCGAGCAGGGCCCAGTGCTGGTCATGGCCCCTGCTGCTTAATTGGATAGACGTATGTGGCTGTTTTATTTATCATTAATCTTTAAACTGCGCATGTACTATGCATGTTGTATGGTGCTTCATTTCATAATTTCACTTAAAATAAGTAACAGTGTACCTTGAAGTTTCAACCATGTAGGAGGAATAGAGAGAGAAATAAGTCTCTATTCCACAAGAGACCCCCATTTTCCTCCTCAGAAGCAACTGCTGAGTACCCATCCAGAAGCCTTCTGCCCTTTTTTGGGGTTGGTAGGACAGATGACAGAAGGTTCTCTCCTCTGTGCTAGTTCTTCTTTGCTCCGTTTGAGGTCAGGTGGGGCCTGTAAGCACCGCTGCGTATTGGACTCTTCCAGGTGTCGGTGGCACCATGAATGACCTACCTGGTTCTCAGCTGGTGGACTTTCACGTGGCTTTTCTTTGTCGCGGTGACAAAGAGTGCCACAGTGACTGTCCTTGTACAAACATTTCACACAGGTGCACACATACTGGGAGATAAGTTCCCATCAGTGGTATTTGCTGGGTCAAAGTATAGATCTGTCTTGTATTTGTATCCATGTTGCCAAATTGGCTTCCAGAGATTGTTCAGGGTTAGTGCTTAATTTCAGTCCACTAGTTTCGTTGTTCCCCACTACTCATCTGCTATCATGCCTTCCCTGTGCCTGAGCATTAGTTTTAATTCTGATTCATCTCTCAGTTTGAGGACTGTTGCTGAAAAAGACCTAAGCATTGCCAGAAAATGTGCTTTCGTATGTTATTATAGCGCTGGACTGTGCTTTTGCGTTTGTCCCTGTAGTAAACTTTAAAATGCCCAGTGACGATACCAGGGTGTATCTTCTAGGTGGAGGGAAGCCGTTGCAGCCCGGAAGAAACTGAGGCGCCAGATGCGAGCCTTCCCTGCAGCACCCTGCTGTGTGGACATGAACGACCGGCTGAGGGCATTGGTGCCCAGTGCAGAGTGCCCCATTGCTGAGGAGAACTTGGCCAGGGGCCTCCTGGACCTGGGCCACGCAGGGAAAGTGGGCGTCTCCTGCACCAGGTTAGTGCTCAGCCTGCTATGGCTGCCTAGTGCCCCCAACCCTCCTGGCTTCATAGAGAGCAGGGATTAACGCGCGCATTGGGAGAGAAGATGGGAGGAATCGGAGAAAGTGAAGATAGATGCAGGATAGTGTTCTCGAAAGTTGTTTTCCCCTCCAGTTCTGACGTGTGACATGTTCTACATGCTCTGAATTCACGTGCCTTTTCCACGTCAGACACTCAGGGCCCAGTTAACTGAATCTTACGGAGAATCACCTGTTTCCCTTCTGGTCTTTGTGGGTAAACCATGTCCATTCTTGTTGGCGGAAATGCTTCTGTCCCCGAGAGAGTATTCTAGAGGGCAGGACTTTTGTCTGTGTACTGCTTATCTTCCATGGCTGGCACTGTGGACAGTAGATATTTGTGGAATGAACAAGTCATTTGACTAATTGGTTTCTTTATCAGCAAAAGTTTTCTTGGTCTCTTAAGCATTCCCCATCAGGAGACACCACTCAGCAGTTACTGTACACTCAGAATATCAGTGAGTAATTTATCAAGCTCCCTGCGTGGGCTTGGCCTCATGAGCTGGCCTCATGCAGGCACAGTGTCTTTCTCCTTTCTTTGTAGGTTAAGGTGGCTCAGAAATAAGACGGCGCACCAGATGAAGGTTCAGCACTTCTACAAGCAACTGCTGAGGTCTGTCATGCCCCTGGCGTGCGTGCTTCTGCCTGGGGCTCGTGCACTGGCTTACCCTCTGTGTTCTCTCCCTCCCAGTGATGCGGCATGGGTGCCCCTGGACCTGCCGTCCCTCGTGGCCGAGCACCTCCCTGGGAGGCGGGAGCGTGTGTTTTGGAAGCTGGTGCTGGTGTTGCCTGATGCCGAAGAGCAGTCCCCAGGGAGTCCTGGCAGGTCAGGAACGGTTTCCCTCTCTGGGCTTTGAGGTTGAGAAAGTGACTTCAGGAGGCGAAGTGCCTTCTCTGAAAGCTTCGGGCATGAGGGACTTGTAGTCTGTTTTGTTTGTGATTTGAAGTTGACACTAGATTATTTAAATTTTTACTCCGTGAACTGGGCCCCAACACATTTAAGAGTTGATCCTCATTTAAAGCTATGCTGAGGTGTATTGATTAGAGCTTGCTTCATTGTAGGTTCTTAGGGAAGACAGTTTATTTTTTTATTTTTTTATTTTTAATTTTATTTATTTATTTATTTGACAGAGAGAGAGATCACAAGTAGGCAGAGAGGCAAGCAGAGAGAGAGGAGAAAGCAGGCTCTCCGCCGAGCAGAGAGCCCGATGTGGGCCTCGATCCCAGGACCCTGAGATCATGACCTGAGCCGAAGGCAGAGGCTTTAACCCGCTGAGCCACCCAGGCGCCCGGGAAGACAGTTTAAAGTGTTTGCTATAGTCCCTTTATTTTTTTTTAAGGAAAAAATTGCTATTTTCAAAAAGAAATCCAAGAAATTGAGATGGCATTATTTCCTGTAACCAAACTGCCTTCAGAAGTCACTTTAAAGCAGAACATGTTACTTTTCTTTTTTAACAACTTTATTGACGTGTAATTCACATGTTATAAATTTCACCCATTTAAAGTTTCTGTTTCACTGGCTTTTAATATTCACAGACTGGTACAACTATCACCACTACCCCCAGAACAGTTTTTACCTACAAAGAAATCCTGCATCCATTAGCAGTTACTCACCGTTTCTCCATGTTGTCAGCTCCCGGAAGCCACTGATGTGTTTCCTGTCTTCTGTGTGTTTTCCTATTCTAGACATGCTCTGTGCATGGAGTCCTACCATCCGTAGGTTTGTGACTGGCACCTTTCACTCGGCCGTCATGTTTTCTGGGTTTTATCTTGTAGCAGATATCAGTCCTTCATTCTTTTTTTTTGTGGCTGAATAATAGTCCATTGTATGACTAGAACACATTTTTATATATCTGTTCATCACTTGATGAGCGTTTGGGTTGTTTCCGCTCTTTGGTTATTATGAAGAATTCTGTGAACATTCGTGTGTATGTGTTTGTGTGGACAGATGTTTGCAGTTCTGTTTGTTATATACGTAGGTTGTAAGGTAACTTTATGTTTAAAAATCTTTGAAGAATTGGCAAACTGTTCCACAGTGGTGGCACCATTTTCCATTCCTGTTCGCAGTGTTTGAGGGTACTAAGTTCGCTGAATACATTTCTTTTTTAGCACTTATTATTGAAACACATGCAAACTAAGGAAAAAGTCATACAGCTTGTAAGACACCTGAGCACAGAAGAGAGTTTTGTGAAGTTTTAAAAGTAAATGGTGATTCATTTCTTAGAACAGAACAGCTGTCTTCTGATTCACTGCTAAGTTTATTTGCTGAGAAGTGTACATCACAATAATTCTTAAGAGCTCAGGCATAAAATGTGATTCTGTAAAATGTGTATATAGTTGATCTTTGAATAACATGGGGTTTAGGGAGCTCAGTCCCCCCTAGAGATGGAACTCTGAATATAACTTTTGGCTCCTCCTAAACTTAACTACTAATAGCCTGCTGTTGACCAGAAGCCTAATATGAACAGTCAGCAGGTATTTTTTATATCTGTTGTATACTATATTCTTAAAATAAAGCCAGAGGAAATGTTATTAAGAAAATCATAAGGAAAATACATTTATTAGTACTGTACTGTCATTATTAAAAAAAACCTGCATGTAACTGGACCCACACAGTTCAAACCTGTGTTATTCAAGGGTCAACTGTATTTCAGACTCCGAAGGACCTTTTCTATTACTCACAGTCGTCTTAGTGTTTCAGAATTTTAAATCACACTGCAATGGACCAGATTCATGCGTGCCCTCTCCTGTTGCCCTTCTGTTCCTCCGTCTCCGCCGTCCTGCAGAGATCCTGGCTCCCCTGCCCTCCTGTTCCTGACTCCTCTGCCCTCCTGCAGAGATCCTCCCTCTCCTGCCCTCCTGTAGAGATCCCGACTCCCCTGCCCTCCTGCAGAGATCCTCCCACTCCTGCCCTCCTGTAGAGATCCTGCAAGACGTAGGTTCACAGACATCAACTCTTACTGTGAAGTTGAGCTGGACTAAACAGGCTGTGATTTTAAACTGGAGCTAGGAACTAAGAGGGCAGGAGAGCCAGGATCTCTACAGGAGGGCAGAGGAGCCGGGATCTCTACAGGAGGGCAGGGGAGCCGTGATCTCTGCAGGAGGGCAGGGGAGCCGGGATCTCTGCAGTAGGGCAGGGGAGCCGGGATCTCTGCAGGAGGGCAGGGGAGCCGGGATCTCTGCAGGAGGGCAGGGGAGCCGGGATCTCTGCAGGAGGGCAGGGGAGTCGGGATCTCTACAGGAGGGCAGGAGACGGAGGATCTCTGCAGGAGGGTATTTCTCTTCCTTACTTTTCAAAAAAATCTTTATAGTTTACATTTAGAATTAGAATCTTTTTGAAGTGTTATTTTCTTTTATTCACAGAATTTTAGCAAACTGGTTACAAGTCAAGTTCATGGGAGGTGATGGCTCAGTCAGCGACACAAGCAGCGAGGCTGGGGGCATTCAGACGCTCGCTCTGTTTCACGCCCTCAGCAGCAAAGGGGATCAGACTGTCGCTGTCAATGTGTGTATAAAGGTGGGTGAGAATCATGTGTATTTACTTCTGTGATTTTCTTATTTCCCTCATTCCCAGACATGATTGGAATCATATAAATGCCTGAAGTGGTTTTGAAAGAGTGTAAGAGGCTCAGAAGCCCATGTCCTGTCTATTCCTCCTTGTAGTCCTCCTTCCGTCCTGCTGACGTCCCTCTTGGTGTGACATACCAAGCTGGAGTCTCGGGAGTGCAGTGAGCCTTAACCATTTCACGTCATAGACCTCTTTGAGAACTTGGTGAAAACACAGGACCATCCTGAATAAATGCATAGATTCACAGAATTCAGGAGTCTTGAACTCTGTGGGCCTCTGGTAATTAACCCAGGAGGGATAAGAGACAGAGCATTTCACAAAAATACAGTGCCTGTTATGTCATCTGGTTTGCCAGTAGCTGACATCTTTATTATAATAGCTTCCTGATATATCAGTTTTTACAAAAGACTAATGGTTTTTAATCCTATGCAGTTTTTACTAAACTTGGTCCCAGCTACTCTGTGGTTCAATATTGGGCATTTCCGTTCAGTTGGTTTGGTTTTATATTCAAGTTGTCCTCAGTTTTTGATTATAAGTTCTAATTTTTGTTCTATATAGGTGTTTGCATAGTACAGATGTTAACTGGTTCCCTGAGAGACTCCTTTCTTTTTACTTGAAGTGTAGAGGGTATGCAGTGTTAACATGAGTCTCACGTGTGCAGCGTGGTGAGTCCATCGGCCTGTCCGTTATGGTGAGCTTGCCACAGCGTACTCACTGTCGCCACGCGGCGCTGTTCCCACAGCGTCGTCTACACTCCCTGTCCTGGACCTTGTATCCCTCTGGTGGTTCATTGCAGGCCTGGAAGCTCGTGACTCCCGCTGCCCTCCATGTGGCCGAGCCCGCACTCCCTCCCCTCTGGCAGCCCTCACCTGAGAGATTCTTGTTTAGTGAGAGCCTGTTTCCGCACTAGCTGCGAGCCTACGTAAAGACTTTTTAGGTACTAGTGGTATTAGTGTGTGTGTTCAGATACACCCAGATGTGTATTTTATTTGCTTGGAATGTAGCCGTGCAAGGTAGAAGGTGTGGGCTTCTGGCTGGAGCAGACCCGGGCTGCGAGCTGCCGCTCTGGCCCGCTGTCTGAGCGTTGCTGTGGCGCTTCCCTAACGTGTCATGACTCACCGCACCAGGGTCTGGCGAGCACCGGCTGGGCTGCGTGCTCAGGTGAGGGCTCAGTGAGAATCTGCTCGCTCCCCTGTGTCCTGACTTGACCTACTGTGCCCAGACCTCACCTCTTCCTAGGAAAAGTCACCTTCCTGCCACACTTTGGTCATCTGCAAGTGATACTCTACTCCGTGTTCCCTCTTCAAATGGGAACTTCTGTAAATTGTAGTTTAGTTAAAGGGTTTTTGTTTATTTTGTTTTTCCATTTTATTTTATTTTAATTATTATTTACTTAAGTAAATGCTACACCCAGTGTGAGGCTTGAACTCACGACCCTGAGATCAAGAGTCACATATTCTTCTGACTGAGCCAGGCAGGCGCCTGTGTTTTTCCATTTTAATACTACTTATTTTATTTTCTAAATGTAAAAGCAATACATGTATGAAACCTTAGAAATATAAGGAAATACAGAGGAACCATAAAGATGATAAGAGCCATTTATGCTCTCACCACTTCGGGGTAACAGTCCTGTCTTGGTTCACGTTCTTCCCTTTTTTCCTATGACCATAAAGTCACCTCTCACCAACTGGGCAATTAGTTTGTTGTTCCTCTTGCCTTTATTCTTAAGTCTTTTAATCAAAGCAATACCTGCTGGTAGTTAAAAAGTCAGATAACCTCTCATGGTTTATGATGAAGCATAACGGCCCTTGCCCGTCTCCTGGCCCCCTGCCCAGGGCTTGATTTCTGTTGTGTTTCCAAATCACACGCTTATGTTGCTCTTTCTCAACGTGCCTACTTTAGGTGTTCTTCCCATTAAAATATATCTTTTGCTACACAACAAATTACTCCCAAACTTAGCAGCTTAAGATAGCAAACATTTATTACCTCATAGTTTCTGTGGGTCAGAAGTGCAGGGGTGCTTTAGTTGGGTCCTCTTGCTCAGGGTCATGAGTTCAAGCCTCACACTGGGTGTAGCATTGTGCTCTAGGAGATTCATTAACTTTATATTCCACATGTTCTGTTGAGTTTTTTATTCCATATGTATTCCTCGCAAGGTGGAAATCAAGGTGTAAGCCAAAGCTCTGGTCTCGTTCTGAAAGTTTGAGGGAAGATCCACTTCTAAGCTCACTCTCATGGGTGTTGGCAGGATTCGCTTCCTTGCAGGCTCTAGCCGGGGCCTCTCCACCTGGCTGCTTACAACATGGCGGCTGGCTGCCCTCAGCTGGGCAAGATGGCAGAGTCTCTCTGTAACCTATTACAGAAGTGACATCCCGTCACTTTTGTGTGATCCTGTCTCGGTGAGGCAGGACAGGGGATGGTGCAAGGGCGTGGGCACTAGAAGGTGGGATCGTGGGGGTGTCTTCATGGCTGTACCCGTGCTAGGTGAGGAGTGAGCTCTTAGATCATGGTCCTACCCAGCCTTCCCCGCTTTCCAGGGTGGCTCCATCATTACTTTATGTTATCTCAGTGAGTGGGGTCATATTTTGATGGCTGTGTGCTACTATTTGCCCCAGAACCAGCAAGTGTTCTGTGACTACATTTCTTATTTTTTTTTTTGCAAGTAATAGTTGCCTTATTTTCTCACTTTAATGTAGTTTTCTCTGTATCTTTCATTAAATTTTACCCAAATATGCAAGCATGTGGGCTGTATCCATCTTAGAGGTTTCCAGATGCTCTGTCACTTCACCTTATCCCTTCCTTTGGGAAAGTGCCATCCTCTTGTTCTCTTCTGGGCTGACCTTATATCCCAGGGCGCGGCTGCCACTCGGGTCTCCGCACCAATAGAATGGTCCCGCTCCTTCCCATGCGGACTCTGACCTTGGGCAGTTCCTTGTGTATGAGTACTCTTAGGAGCCCCCCTTTTTAAAAATATTTTATATTATTGTTTATTTGTATAATACCAACAAGGTCTCTGCTCTCTGAGCATTCCTGATTTTCATTTTGTTCATTTCCTCCCTTTCCCCAATTTTTGCTTTGTTTCTTTGTTTTGGTTTTTAATCAATCTCGGACTGGCCTGTGCCTTTTGGAGAGAAAGCCTCTCTCCTTCAGAAGTCACACTGCATCCCTTATCCATTCATTCAGGTATGCATTTCACAAGTATTGAGTGACTTCTCTGTCAAGCATTATTCCAAGTGCTGGGGATATAGCAGAAAGCAATACAAATCCCCGTTTTCAGTGGGAAAAGGAAGCTGTTGGGGGCGGGGCAGTGTCAAGCACACCTCCTCCATGGTTGATAATCCAGATTATGACTGTCATTCTCCCCTCTTCCACTCCTGCTTGCTTATATCTGTTTCATTTTATTTTGTGTTATATTATTTTTATTTATTTATTTCATCATGACAAGAGCACTCCTTAACCCCCGTCACCTATTGCACCCACCTCCCCTCTAGTGACCATCAGTTTGTTCTCTGTGGTTAAGAGTCTGTTTCTTGGTTTGTCCCTCTTCCTCTTTTTTTTCCCTTTGCTCATTTGTTTTGTTTCGTAAATTCCGCATGTGAGGGAGATCTTACGATCTTCTGATCCCTCTTTTACCTTAGAACAAACTGAGGCTCCGAGAAGTTAGAATAAATTGCTCCCTCCGCTCCCCCCCCCCACACCTCTGCCACGTGGCGGCACCATTCACAGGTGCCCTTGAGGGTGCAGTGAGTTAGAGCTGCACGTTCTTAGAAGCACACCTGACTCCTGCCGAGGGCTTCTTTGGTCCTGCCATTGACAGCAGCAGCTATGTTTTTTCTCGGTTTCGTTTCCTGTTTGGTGGGGCCCATCTTCCAGTTTCTTCCAAAGATCTGTGGGAGGAGAATTTTCTTACTCCTTGACTCTCTCAACATGTGTTTACCCTCATATTTGCTTTATGGTTTAGCGAGGCTTGCAGAAGTATGGGTTGAAAGCTTTTTCCTTCCAGTTTTCTCCATGGTCACCTGGCATCCAGAGGTCTGAGGCGATCCCTGTTCTTCCCTCTGTGGCCTGTTTTTGGTATTCTCTCGAAGCCTGCTCTTTGTCCCTGGGGTTCTGCCACTGGGGTATGCGTGGTGCTGGCTCCCTGCACTCCCTTTGCTGGGCTTGGCAGGTCCTGGCAGGCTGGAGACAACTGTCCCACTCGTGGGACTCGCTTGCATCTCGGTGCCTCCTGGTTTCCTTCTGTTTTTTTCTGTTCTCTCTTGAACTCCTAGGAAACAGGTGTTGGATCTCATCAGTTAATCCTCTGAGCTTCTTATCCTGTCTACCCTATTTTCTGTCTTGTTTTTATACTGTGCTCTAGCAGATTCATTAACTTTATATTCCACATGTTCTGTTTTTTATTCCATATGTATCATTTCATTTCCTCGTTCTTATCCTTATTTGACTTTCATCATGTCATCTTGTGACTTTTTGGATGCATCGTCAGAGGAAATTAGGATTTTTGAGGTCTGAGTTTTCTTATGTCCCATGCATTATCTGTTTCTTTTAGATTTCCTTTTCTCTATTATTCTAGTCTCTCTTTTATGTTAGGGGCTCTGCTCAGACACCTTATCTGAGGCTGCCCACACCCGAATGAAGCCCTAAAAGGCTGGTCATAAGCTCTGTGTTTGGGGTGAGGTAGAAGGTAACTGAATAGCAAGCCCATCTTTTTGTGGGGGGATATCCCCAAATGTCAGGACCTGCATGTTTCTTTCTCGCATTGTTTGGTTTCTTTGGAAGGGAATCATCTTTTCTCTTCCTCTTGGGACAAGTGGGGAGTGGCCGGTGCTAAGTCCACTCCACTGCGGCTGCGTCCTCTCAGGGTGGGATGCCTGCCTAGGGGCAGGATGCACTTGGAGGCTGCCTGCGGTGGGTGGATGACCTGTAGGGCCACTGCTCTGTGTGTGACTTGTCCATGTGGTCCTGAACCTAGCCTCTGGCTCTTGGTGCCACTGGGTCTTGAGTGCTTAGGGCTTTTGCAGCCTCAGCTGGTCTGGTTCCTTCCATACCTACATTTCTAGCCCTTCGGGCCTAGCTTCCTCTGCTTCCTTAATTCAGTGGTTGTTCCCATCCGCACGATGCTTTCTAGAAACTGGTCAGAATCCCTCGTCTGCCGCTGGTTTGCCTTTATTCCCTTCTGTCGTTATGGGCGTACCTGGTTTGTTTGTGTTTGGGGCTTACCTGTTTTTATACCTGTTTAAGGGTAATCTGAACAGATTAAAGTAACATCTTCAAACAGTTCTAGCTACAGGCTAAATTATCTGTTGACCTGGCTATTTCTTGCACTAATTTACAGTCTCCCGGAGGGAGGGCAGCCCAGAGAGCAGTGAGCACTGCTTGCACTTGCTCAGGGGCTCACAGTCTCTGCTGGTCTGTCCCCTGGCGCGTCCCTCCTGACGGTCAAGATGCTGTTCCAGGTGACTCACGGGGCTCTCAGCGACGGCGCCCTCGATGCCGTGGAGACGCAGAAGGAGCTCCTGGGAGCCAGCGGGCTCATGCTGCTGCTTCCGCCCAGAGTGGAGAGCGGGGAGCCAGCCGAGGAGGACGTGTACTGGCTGTCTGCGCTGCTGCAGCTCAAGCAGCTGCTTCAGGCCAAGCCCTTCCAGCCCGCGGTGCCGCTTGTGGTCCTTGTGCCTGGCCCGGCGGGGGACGCCGTGGAGAAGGAAGTGGAAGATGGTTTGTGAAGGCTGTTTTGTTGACAGACCCGCGTGTTTCCTAAGTGGGCGGGGCCCCTGGTCTGAGGAGGCGCTGGCGGTGTGGTGCGGGGTCAGGGGACTGGGAAGGTCAGCAGTGACTGGGAGCAGGGGGGCGTGGGGTCGGTGCAGCGAGATGCGCCAGTTTGCACACTGAGAACGGAAGACAGTGCCTTCCGTTTGTTTCTGTCAAAGGTCTGATGCTGCAGGATTTGGTTTCAGCTAAGCTGATTTCAGATTATACCGTTATTGAGATCCCTGACTCCATTAATGATTTACAAGGCACAACTAAGGTAAGTCTTCATCATTTTTAAAGGCCCAGGAAGACATTTCAATTGTCCCCTTTTCTGTCTTAAATGTAGTGTATATTACTGCTTGGATTTTTCAAAAAAATAATTTATTTTTATGTAAATTCAGTAACATACAGTGTATCATGTATTGGTTTCTGAGTAAGTTGTCTGTGAGTCATCAGTCTTTTGTAATACCTAGTGCTTATTACATCACATGTCCTCCTTAATATCCATCACCCGATTCATCACCGATCCATCACCTCCTCCCCCACCCCCCTCCCCTCCAGCAACCCTCCGTTTGTTTCCTGTGCTTAAGAGTGTGTTATGGTTTGTCTCCCTCTCTGATGTTGTCTTGTTTTGTTTTTTCCTCTCTTCTCCTTTGATCCTCTGTTTTGTTTCTTAAATTCCATATATCACTGCTTGAATTTTTTACTTTATGTTTTGACAGGCATATTTCAAAAAATATAAGCAGAAATCAAAACAAAAGATAAAATATGCCCCAAAGTCTTTCTGTCTGCAACCGATTAAATTGTTCATGTGAAGTTTTTTAGAGGCTTTGTTGTGACAGTTACATCTAGGGAAACAAGTACTGGGGATTACGGTGAAAGTCACCGCAGGGAGGAAGACATGCAGGGTGTGGGAGTGTGCGGGTGTGTGGTGAGGTGTCAGTCCTCCTGAGCACAGGGAGACGTGGCTTCCCTTTCTGGGCACGGTGAGGACGGTGTTCAGGACTCGTTTCCCTTGGGCCTGAGCACCTGCAGGGGTGATCCTGCAGGCTGTACTCCTTAGCGGGGGATGGGACCTGGAGCCCCTCTCTGGGACACTTAGGAGGCCGAGCTCAACTGCAGTGGAAGTTTCTGCCTGCTTCCTAGTGTGGTTGACAGGCTGCTGCTCGCTGGGGCATCTGCTGTGGCAGCTGAGGGAGGCCACCTTCAGGAAGCTCTTTCTGAAAGACAGGATGAATTGTTGAACCAAGTCTTTTCTGACTGTCTTTGTGTCTCAGGTTTCACGGGCTGTGCAGTGGCTGGTCTCCCACTGCCCCTGTTCCCTTGACCTCTGCTGCCAGACCCTCATTCAGTATGTGGAAGATGGGGTTGGTCGGGAGTTCAGCGGCCGGTTCTTCCATGACAGAAGAGAGAGGCGGCAGGGTGGCCTGGCCTCGCAGGAGCCCGGAGCCATCATCGAGCTGTTCAACAGTGTGCTGCACTTCCTGGCCTCCCTGGTGTCCTCTGAACAGCTGTGCGACCTGTCCTGGCCTGTCACTGAGTTTGCCGAGGCAGGGGGCAGCCGGCTGCTTCCGCACCTTCACTGGAACGCCCCGGAGCACCTGGCCTGGCTGAGGCAGGCTGTGCTCAGCTTCCAGCTGCCACAGATGGACCTTCCACCCCCGGGGGGTGCGTGCTCATGCTGAGGGGTCCTGGCTGGGGAGGAATGTGGGACAGCCAAGCCTCCTGTTTCCTTTCTTACTGTCCTGACAGTCTAGCAGGTATTGGGCACTAGTGTGAGCTTTATGTGTCCTCCTTCCCCGTTCCCACACTGTACCTGCTTGCACCTGCCTTTCAGGTCAGGAGTCAGCCAGGGCGGGGGCTCTGTGTATGGGGGACTCTTGGCTCTTTACCACCGGTAGAGGAGTCTGTGGGTATCCACACAGCCCGAGGAAGAAGGTGGTGAGTGGTGTTGGGAGGAACACTTAACCTAAGGCCTGTGGTTTTGGAATTGGTGGCAGGTTCTGTCCTGCCTTTGCCACAGGGTGTGAGGGCAAAGAGCCTGGGGACCAGGTAGCCCTGCCCACACCGCTGGGTGTACCGGGGCCATGTCACTCGGTACTGCCTTAACACCAGGGTTCCTTCTTTGTCAGAGAAACCTCTGTTCTGTGACTCTGGTTGTGCCCACGTGAGGCTCTTTGATTGAAGACTTTATAGGTCCCCTGGGCTGGACAAGGGGGTTGTTTCTTCCCTTATTGACACTGGTAGGAGGGAATGAGGCTCTTTGCTACTTATGCGGCACAGCACGTGGCCTTGGCAGGACCACTTTCCTGTGGGCCTTGTGGAACAGAGGCCTCAGGTGCCCTCCTAAACTTCAGGGTGTGGTCTTCAGCAGGTCCAGCAGATGCATATTACGTAAGAAACCCAAAGGGAGGGAAATCACACGGCGTAAATCCTCTGTGCTGTGAGCTAGGACAGGGTTCCCAGGAGAAGCCCAGACTTCCTGTACCGCTGTACCGGAGCCACCTGGTTGCTGGTTCAGATGCAGGTTTCTATCCAGGCAACCACAGGCCTGGATAGTCAGAGCCTCTAGGGTGGACTCTATGTTGTGTATTTTGCCTGGGGTGACCGGGTCTCTTACTGGGACATAGGGAGATGCTCTTCCCTCCCTCAGCAGCTGTGGTTCTTTTGTTCTCAAATTTGAAAGCAAACTTCTCAAATACACAGTTGTCTTTTTCTAAGAAAATGTAGGGTGAGAACATTTTGTGTAGTGTCTGCCTATACTTTGGCCAAACCTTGTAACTGAGGAGGTGCTTTCTCTCCAGCGCCCTGGCTCCCCATGTGCTCCATGGTCGTCCAGTATGCCTCCCAGATCCCCAGCTCTCGCCAGACGCAGCCTGTTCTCCAGTCCCAGGTGGAAAACCTGCTCTGCAGAACCTACCGCAGGTGGAAGAGCAAAAGCCATTCCCTGGGCCAGGGGACAGGGCCCTCCGTTGCCGAGATCCCGTGGGACGATGTCATTGCTTTGTGCATAAACCACAAGCTGAGGGACTGGACGCCCCCCAGGCTTCCCGTCATGCCAGGTAGTTAGTACTCGGTGCTGTGGGGTCACCTCAGTGACTTCCAGGTGACTGTAAATGCTGGGAGGAGCTAGGAATGTTCCAGGAGAACCTGGACCTACCTCCCCGAAATGGGCCCCTTGGCTGGCTCTGAGTTAGATTTTAGTGACTCTGAGTAGTTATACTGGCCATGCCACAGTCTGGACATGAGCCTCTCTGAACCTTAAATGACCCATGGACGTTGGGGCATATTTGGTTAAGCATGGGAGTCACATAATTGTATGACTTTAATCAATCAGTAGGGCTTGTCCTTAAATTGGTGTATTTAAGCAGATTTCAAGCAGTGACTTGTTGCTCTCTTGATATTTTCTCATTTGTTTTTCTATTGTTTTTTCAGAGGCTCTGAGTGAAGATGGTCAGATATGTGTATATTTTGTTAAAAACCATTTGAAAAAGTATGATGTTCCTTTGTCATGGGAACAAGCCAGAATGCAGACCCAGAAGGAGCTACATCTGAGTCAGGAGCGGTGAGATCTGTGTCCATTGTGTATTTCTGTCCCCACAGCCAGCAGAACAAACTGGATTATTCTCCTCCAAAGTACATAGAACATGAATGTTCTAGCCCACTGTGTGTATATTCTGACAGGTATTTGAGGAACAGATCATTCTCATGCAAACACGTCATTTATCAGACAGACCTGGCTCTGAAATCATAACATAGCCAGGAGAGTGTAGACCAAAGAAAGCTGACCTCTCATCTGACTTATAAACCTGGTTCAAAAGTACTGAATAAAATGTGTTAGCACATATAATCTTGTAGTACATAAAAAAATTCACAAGGAGGCTTTATCCCAGGATAAACTATGTCAACAGAAATCAACTCATTTAATTTGCTGTCAGAGCAGAAAAACAGTGATCACTTCAGTAAGTATTTAAATGTTTTTCTTAAAATTTATACTCTCCTACCCCAATTTATACTCATTCCTAATAAAATTTGTTATCAAACTTGGGTAAAAAAATTCCAGAGCTTGATAAGACTTCCTACCATGAAACTACCAAAAAAAAAAAAAAAAAAAGTCCTTCTTGCTAAGACATGAGAAACACTGACGTCAGAACCGCCCTGGGCCGCCCTGATGTCACTTGTTCACTGTTGCCCTGGAAGTGCCCAGTTCAGGGACACAGATAAGATGGTGTAAATATTAAAACATAGGAGGAACTGTCATTTCCATACAATAAAACTGTCAGTTCAGGAAAATCAGGAGTTACATCTTCACAGGTTAGGTCCTTCAGCGTTCAGCAAGGTGATCAGACAGATGGGCCGACAGCATGTAAAAATTGTCTTTCACGGCAGCAACAAACCCCTAACACAGGGACATACCCTGACCCAGGAAAGGCACTAAACCCCGTGAAGGGACCTCTCAAGGCCCCCGAAGGTGCATGGAACCCTGAATAAATGAGGGACCGGCCAGCTTTGTTGAGGGATAATGCGGTGCTATAAAGATGTCAATTCTTAAACTGTAAAGTCAGGGCATTTCTAATCAAAAACCCAAAAGGATTTATACCTCTGGTCTTGACAAGTTAATTCTAAAATTCATCAGGATGAGAACATTTATAGCAGTCGTTGAGAAAATTTTGAATTAGATTAACAAGGAAGGTCTGTGGTGCCTGATCTCCGAACATACAGTAAAGTTAACAGCAGGCAGATGGATCAGGTCGGCGGGGCCAGGAACAAGCACGCGTGAGGACGTGCCGTGCCAAACCAGCGAGAAGAGGACAGACATTGGCATCTGTTTAGGAAAAACAGTAGATCCGCTTTCTCCCACTGTTTGTGAGGATTACTTACACATGGATTTAAGAGCTAAATGTAAAAATAAGAACCTTGCCAGTATTAGGGGAAACTGGAGACCTTGTTGCTAACCCCGGGATGGGAAACCAGACTCCGAGGAGAGGCTCCGAGCCCCCGGCTGCCCAGGAGACAGGGAAGCTCTCCTGTAACCCAGAGGCTGCCCTCCCTCTAGCCCTAGCCTGACCCCAGCGGAAGCCAGAAATAGGCAAGGTCGGGACTCTGTCTACACCTGCACTCCTGACGCTGGAGGAACACTTTCTCCCTCTTTCCTGACCGGAACCATTTCTAAACGTGTACTTACAGGTTGGGGATAAAGTCTTTTCATCCTGCAAGCAAGTTTCCGGCTCGGTTCCTGCACATGCACCAGAAAGGGAAGAGGAACGTGGAACGTGGCGCAGAGGGGCTGGTTCCCAGGACCCAGGATCTGCTGTGTGGAGCCTCTGCCCAGGAGCTGCTGGCTCAGTGTCTGTCCCGGAGTCTGCTGCTGGAGAAGGAAGAGAGCAAGAGGTGAAGTCCGTTCTCTTCTGTTTATTGTTCCCTTTAGTGCTTCATGCTGGATTAGTAAGGGTCCCAGTGATGTAACTTTGTTTAAAAAAGGCCAGTCAGATGTGTGAAGTATAAGCTCCTTGAAGGCAGAGGCAGGGCCTTCGTGTGTCATAACTGTTCCTTACTGCAAATCCGTTTCATTTACTGTTCATTGTTGAGAGTCGCCGTAAGTTTTCTGGTGGGAAGAAGGCGTGGCTGGCTTCTGGAGTCTCTTCAGGGCCTAGTGAGCGCTGAGTGCGTGGCTGGCACCCGCTCTGCGCTCGGCAAGCCTGAGGGTGCTGGTGCGTTGTCCTGCGCTACAGACCCCCCTGTGTCTCCCGCCACTGTGGCTGCGGTCTCACTAAATGAACCGGGAAGAAGGCAGTTCACAAGATGCTCCACCCCCCACCCCCACCCCCAGCAGCCTCCCTGGGTCTGGCTTATCACCAAGGGCCCCTCCCTTGCCGGGGATTCCATCTCCCGCCCACTCAGGACACTCTGGTGAGCGTCCCTCTCTGTTGTGTCCCCTTTGTCCCCCAGCACCCGGGCCAGGGAGCCATCCGGGTTTCTGCTCCCTTGCCTGCAACTCCTCAGTGTGGTCCTCACTTCTGTCCTCTTTTCTCAGTCTCTCCTGACCCGCTCTGCCCGCATGTCTGCTCCGGTCAGGGTCACTGCATCCTGCACGCAGCTGAGCCGACCGTGAACCCCTGTCCCCGGCGGTGACCCACACCTTTGTTCTCTCTCTCCGTGCTCCCAGGAGGCCCTGAGTCCCTGTCTTGCCCCGCTGGCAGCTCCCCCTAGGAATCTCCTGGCTCTTCCTCACCCCCCACACCCCCACCTGCCTCCTGTGTCATTTGCATCCCCACTCCCCAGTGAAAGCATCCAGTTTCGTGGATTTTTAAATAACACTGGTATTCTGACAACTCCAAATTTGTATTTCAACCCCTGAGTTCTCTGAAGTCCAGAGTTGACTATCCAATTGGTTTCTTGAAATCTTCATTAGTCACTTAATAGGATGCCTGATAGCCATCTCAGTGCTAACATCCCAAATCTAATTCCCAATTTTCCCCCAATCAGCTCCTCCTTTGATGGTCTTCTCAGCTGATGGGGCTTTGTCCTTCCAGCTGCCCCGGCCAAATGTCTTGGAATTATCCGTCCACATCCAGTTCATCCAAAAATCCTATTTTCTCCATTTAAAATACAATCAGAATCGGACCATTTTTTGCGGTGGGCTGTGGTCTAGTCTTGGCAGACCCCGTGTGAGCGTTTCACGTGTGCCTCCTTTGCTCATAACCTTCCAGTGGCTTCCTCTCCAGTCAAAGGCAAACTCGTTATGAGGTGGGCAGGCCCTACATGATCTGCAACCCCTTTCCTCTCTGCCCTCTCTGCTCCTTCGGCCTTCCAGGCAGGGCACGGCCAGGCCTTTGTGTTTGCTGGTCTTTTTGCCTGAACTCCTTAGCCACCTTTCTGGTATCCCTGTGGCTCACCTTGTACTCATGTCCAGTCTCTGCTCAAATGTCTGCTTCTCCTGAACCTCCTGGTCATGTCCCTGCTTTGTCTTTCTCACCTTCAGACCACATTTCCCTTACCTTGTGTTCCTGTCTCTCCTCACGAAAGTAGAAGCTGCTTACGGCCAGGCCCTGTGTGTTTCCTTTCAGTCCTGTATCCCTGGTACCTGTGGTGCCTAGTGTTTGGTGGGGGCTTGATAAATGGGTGTTGGAAGAGTGAATGAATGTGTGTCATCATTTCCAAAGTAGATTTTCTTAGGTCTGTATCATTTAAGCAGTCGGATCAGATGGTTTTTCTTAAAAAGACAAGTGTATGGAGTGAACAACTCTGAAGTGGATTAGGTGGCAGTGGGATATTATTTTGAGTTAATTTTAACTGTAAGCATCAATCCATACATTTGGATAGTCTTTCAAGAGATAAGAATTATTGGGGCACCTAGGTGGTGCAGTTGGCTAGGTATCTGATTCTTGATTTCGGCTTGGGTCGTGATCTCAGGGTTTTGGGACCGAGCCCCACGCTGGGCTCTCAACTCATCGCGGAGTCGGCTTGGGATTCTCTCTCCCTCTGCCCCTTTTGCTTGCGTGTGCACTCTTTCTAAAATAAATCTTAAAAAAAGGAAAGAGAGATAAGCATTACTTATAAACACCAAAATAAGGCAGAGAAAATAAACCAAATGAGAGAATTATGAGTAATGTTAAATAACATGCAGAAGCAGTTTTTTAAATAAATGCTACCTTTTCCAGTAAATCTAATTTGGGCTTCTAAATTAAAGAGAAGAGTAAAAATTTTAAGACTATGGTTGTGCTTCTCAATTGATGTCATAATTTTGTTCTGTCTTTAGTAAAATAAGCAAAGATTTAAAAAATTAGAAGTAGGGGCACTTGGCTGGCTCAGTTGGTGAAACATGACTCTTGATCTTGGGATTTTAAGTTCGAGTCTCATGCTAGTTGTAGAGATGACTTGAAAATAAAATCTTTAAAAAAATTAAAAAATTTTAAAAAATTATAAGAGAAAAGTGAATGATAGTTAAATGTTTTCTTCCTCATTCTCAAATGCTTTAGGTTTGAAGATCAGCTTCAGCAGTGGTTGTCTGCAGACTCAGGAGTGTTTGCGCGTTCGACGTCCCTTCCCCTCTACCTTCCTCAGGCTCTGGTGTCTCTGCCTCAGACTCTCGAACCTGTGATGAAGACAGTGGCCACTACTAGCCCTCAGGTGGGAGGAGAGTACATTTGGCATTTGAATTAGGATTCAGGACTGAGAGAATGGCTGGGAAAAGTAACGTCTCCATTCATCGTATGGTGTTGAGGTGACCAATAAATTATCAGGTTAAATAAGAGATCTTCTTAAACTTAATCTGTCAGTGTTACAGAGGCCCAACTAATTCTGTGTTCCTACTTGTGAAATGAAGGGAGAGTGGAATTAAAACCTGCTTGAAAACTGAACAAAACCCATAACTGTTGGCTGGCAAGCGGTGAGGGCACTGAGGAGAATAACAGAGGTGATGATCGTGGCTTCTCTTTGTGCACATAATGTCCCAGCCGTGGCATCACCCCAAACTTCCTTTCTGGGATTCACTTGCCCTGAGGAAAGTTAATGAATGAGGAAGGTAAAATCACAGGGTCAGGGGCTCACCCAGGAGTGTCCAGCTGCTCTGCGACCAAGCTGCTTTTCCAAGCCAGACTGGACTGGCTCCAAAGCTCAAGGTCTTTCTACCTCACCATCCTCCTTCAGCGGTAAAAGAAGCAAAAAGAGAGTTTCCATCATAGATACGTAATGCTGGACAGGTAGAATGTATGCCTCTGGACTGGTTAGCAAGCCCTTCAATAGGGGAGAAAAGCAAATTAAGATGACATGCTGTTTACATTATCAGTTTGGCAGACGCCTTCAAAATATTTGTACATTTTGACTTAACAGCTTTGCCCTAAAGAAACTACTATATATAACAAAAAGTAATGCTTTTTTTCATTTGTTTGTTTTTTTGTTCACTATAGTGTTAATCATACTGCATAAAAAATGGAAACTAAGTATCCAAAGATGGGAGTCTGGCTAAGCTCTTACAGGGCATGTGATGGAGTAGCTCGTAGCCCCTCCACAGTGATATTTTATAGAAATGACTGACACTGAAAGTCGTTGACGATACAATCTGAAGGAAACGTTCTGTGTGCAGGTGACACCAACTATATACGTATGTGCTGGAAGAGGCTGGAAGGACGTAGGGTAGGATGCTAAAAGGCGTGTTCTTAGGGCCCAGTAGGCCCCAGGGGAAGTTTCTAACATGAGCCAGATGTCCTGCCCTTAGAGAGAATATATTTGGGTTTATGGCTATCCCAAAACTATTTTTAGGTTCTTTTTCATTTAAATAGAATGAAAGGACAGGGGAGCGGCTGCAGTTGTCAGAGGCAACGGGCGCGTCTGTGAGCGAAAGGCTGAAGCACCTGGAAAGGCTGCTGCGGAGCTCGAGGGAGGAGGAAGTGGCCTCTGAGCTCCATCTCTCTGCGCTGCTGGACATGGTGGACATTTGAGCTCCTGGACCGACAGACGGAAGGTCTCCGGAAGATTTTCACTTTTACTCAGAATTACGTTATTCTCAGATGCTTGATGCATTGTTGGGAATGTGATTATTAATCATGCAAATAAACCATTTGGATGTCTAATGAGGTCTTTCCTAGTTTTCAGAATGAAAGGCTCTTTTCTCCTGGGTAGTGTCTTTGATATTCTCGTGTTTCATCTCCTCAGACTGTCAGCCACCAACATGTGCCCCGAGGGAGTTTGCAGCTTCCATTTCTGCGCGGGTCATTCATCATCACAGCAAAGTTGCAGTCACTGATGTGCCAGGCATCGGTCCTACAGGGACGAATAAAGCACAGGAACCGTGCTCGCCAGGCCCACCTCGCCCGCCTCTGAGAGAGCCAGCTGAACACGTGCCCGGAAATCTGAGGAGGTGCGCAGGGCACGTCCCTGCGCTGGAAGCGGGGGGAGGCGAGAGGGTTCGTGGGGGAGAGCAGGGCTCCTGGGGAGGAGCGCAGGGTGTGGCCGGGGAGACTGTGATGGGCTGGGCGGGTGTGAGGAAGCCGGAGGTGCCAGCTCGGTAGTGCTGCCCAGCGAGGGCAGGGGCCAGGCCGCGGAGACCCTCGCTGCCTTGTCCTGAGTGCTGTGGGCCTCTGTTGTTGCAGGAAAGTGGTTGGGGCACATAGTCTTTTTACTTAATTAAGTTGATAAATTCATTTTTTAAAAGATTTTATTTATTTGAAAGAGAGAACGATCGAGAGAGCAGGAATAGGGGAGCAGAGGGAGTGGGAGAAGCAGGATCCCCGCTGATCGGGAAGCCCGATGCGGGGCTCGATCCCAGGACCCGGGACCATGACCTGAGCTGAAGGCAGGTGCTTGACTGACCGAGCCACCCAGGTGCCCCCACATACTCTTTTAAAAATGGCACATGGGGATGGCGAGCAAGACAAGGCAGGAATCTTGAAAGGGGTGCTGCAGCCATCTAGGTGAAGAAGGAAGGGTGTAATTCCGAGTTTGCTAGCAGTTGGTGTGAAGGAAAGAGAAAAATTTGAGCCATCTACAGCGAGAGGCCTTGTTTTTACATTTACTTATTTTCTGTGTTCTTATTACTGTTTACCCAGAACTTTCTGCCCTGAGCGTAAAGCTCCTTCTAACACTTACCATGAGCCTCAGGTAACGTGCTAGTTCCGCCCTCTCACGGAGATGACCCACCGGGAAACACTCATGTTTCTGCCTCAACATAGACATTTCCTGGATTCTCAGTCCTGTGTTTTCCTCTTCCTTTCCTTGCTTTCTCATTTTGATGGAGCCCATTTTCCAGCAGCCTTTTTGAGCTTGCATGTCTTATCTTTAATACTACCCTTCAAGTTGATTCGTCATTTGAATGGAAATAGAATTTTAGGTTGATAATCATTCCCCTACATTTTTGTTTTTTTTGTTGCTGGAAGTTTTACAGATCATCTCTGTCCCTGGTGTTCTTAAATGTCTCAACAACATGCTTGATGCATTGGTCTCCCTCCCCTATTAACCACCCAAGTTGTCCTGAGCACCTAGTAGTGCTTTCTTCCCCGGTAGTTACTGTTGTGTGACAAACTACCCCAAACATACATAGTAGCTTAAATTTGGTAAGGATTAGGATGGGCAGCTTTCTTTTGGGATTTTTCATATAGTTGGAGTCAGGCATTGGCAGGGAGCTGCAGTCACCTGAGGGCTTGACTAGGTTGGATGTCCAAGACAAGTTCACTCACACTGTTGGCAGGTGATGTTGCACCGTTGGCTGGAGAGGGTCAGCTGGGCTTTCAACCTGAGTGGCCAGTATGTGACCTCACTATGTGGCTTGACTTACAGCCAGGTGGTATCAGGGTAGTGAAACTTCTTACATGGAATCTCAGGGCTCCAAGTGCAAGTGCCCTAGTGAGCAGAATGCAAGCCCAGCTTTGGAACTCATGCGGGATAACTTCCATAGCACTGTATTGTTTTTCAAGCATCTGATTACAGACGCCAGGGATGGGACATAGATACCATTTCTCAATGGGGATGAGTGTTAAGATCATATTGTATAAGAGCGTGTGAGATGGGAGGTGTTACAGGAATCTTGTTTTGTTTTAGAGAGAGAAAGAGAGAGAATCCCAAGCAGGCTCCACTCCCAGTGCAGAGCCTGTTGCAGGGCTGGATCTCACAACCCTGAGATCATGACCTCGGCTAAGATCAAGAGTCGGACGCTCAACTGACTGAGCCACCTGGGCATCGCAGCAGGAATCTTTAGAAGATAATCTGCCATGCTTTTTCAGTCTGGAAAATTATCCACCTAGGCTGGAGTTCTTTGAAATTATTTAACATATTCTTCCCCTCCACTGTTTCTCTTTGGAACTCCTAATATTCAGATGTTTGGCCACGTGGACTATCCTCTAATTTCCCTCCCTCCCTTTCTGATTTTTATGAGAGAGTAAGCGAGAGAGAGACCACAAGCTGGGGTGGGGTTTGGGGAGAGGCAGAGGGCGAAGCAGACTCCCGCTGAGTGGGAAGCCCAATGCGGGGCTCAATCCTAGGACCTTGGATCATGACCTGAGCCAAAGGCAGACGATTAACTGACAGCCACTCAGGTGCTCTGATCCTCTGATTTTTTTCTCCTTTTTTATATCTTTATTTTTTATCCTATCCTAAAATTTCCCCATTTTATATTCCTATTCTAGTGACTTTTAAAATCTGTTGCTGTTATTTTTTTTATTCCTGAGAGTCTTTTATCTTAATGTTTCTTATTTATTGAATCCTGTTTGTTTATTCACTATATACTTTTGGAATGTTTACTATGTGCTAGGCATTTTTCCGGGTGCTGGGGAGATGGCAACAAACAAATTTCAGCCCTCAGAGGGCTTTTATTTTAGTGGGGAGATAGGCAATAAATAAGCAAATTGTTTGGTGTGCTAATTGGTGGTAAGCAATGAGGAAAATGAGGGAGAGAGTGTCAGATGGTTCTTGTTTCATGGACGTAACATTCTACCTCTGTGAGGACATGTTTTTATCAAAGTCTTTTTATACATCTTGCACCATCTCCGTTTCTCAAAATTTCCTTTTTTGGTGTGTTTTATTTTTCTTCATAGAGGCTTTCCTCAAATGTCTGGCTACTGTTGAGGATGGGGCTCTGAGGAGCTTGTAGGAAGCTCCGTGTCAAGGGATAGATACAGCCTTCCAGCTGATAGGCTTCTCCACTTATCCACTGGGGCCCAGGTGCCAATGTTGGCAGGTCTTCTGGGGGCCGTTTGCTCCAGAGAAATCCTCTTTTTACTGCCCGAAGCTGTATGGCTGAATGGGAGCCGCAGGAGCCACTGGGCTCCTCCACCAGTGGAAGACTTGCACTCAGCCCCCTTTTTCAGGGGCCCCCAGCTGTGTCTGGTTCCCGAGTTCACACCTGCTCTGACTCAATTGTTGGATGTGATGAGACAACTTGCTGGTGACTGATAAGAGCAGTCTTAGGAAATGTGAAGAGAAAAGCCTGGTGGCAGAGTTTTCCCTTTTTTTTTGAGGGGAAGGGATCTATCATCCCGCTATCAAAGGTCTTCCAATTTCTGCACCTTCCTTGGGTTCGTTAGCAAGAATGGTCTCTTCCTGATGGCTTCACACCCACACACGGTTTCAGCTTTCCTCTGGCTTGCTAGGTCAGTTATCCCTCCTTACACCACAGCCTCTAGAATTTTGTTGATCTCTTAGCTTACCGGTATCATCTCTCCCATTCTTTCACTGTGAGTTATCTTTTTTTTTTTTTTAAGATTTTATTTATTTCACAGAGAGAGAGAGATCACAAGGAGGCAGAGAGGCAGGTGGGGGGGGGGAAGCAGGCCCCCCGCTGAGCAGGGAGCCCGATGCGGGCCTCGATCCTAGAACCCTGAGATCATGACCTGAGCTGAAAGCAGAGGCTTTAACCCACTGAGCCACCCAGGCGCCCGAGTTTTTATCGTTTACTACTTTATGTAAGTAGCGTTTGGATAAGAAATGGAAGTCAATGCCTGTGTCTGACAATGCCTCAGTCTGACATTTAACTGGAAGTTTCCCCCTTAAAAAAAACCAAAACTCTGCCACTGATCTTTTGTCTTCACATATTCCTAAGAGTGCACCTATCAGTCACCAATATGTTGTCCCGCCACATCCAATCATCAATTCTGAGTCCTCAGTTTACAATCCCTCCAGAACCTCTACACAGACTACTGTGACTTCACTTGGCTTCCCCTGCTCCACGTTCCTCTGGTTTTTCTCCTGTTTCTCTGGCCACTCCTGAACTGGAAACTTGGTGCTGCAGGGCTCATCCTGAAAATCTTTTCTTTGCAATACTCACGCTCTTGTTGGTCTTGTCCGATCTTACGTTTTCAGACATCACCTAAAAACAGGTATCTCCTAAATTCCTCTCTCTAGCCTGTCCTCTCTCTTGAACAGCAGCCCACTCCAGTGTACCTACTTGCATGTTTAATGAGCATCTGTTCTAATGTCTCCCCAATCTAAGTTGAAATTTTCCCCAACACCTTCTCTGCTTTTGTAAATGACATCATCCTGCGCCCAGTCGTTCATGCCAGAAACTTCGGAGTCTTTTGTATGCAGTTCATTGAACAAGCTGGAATTGGTAGGGTACAAGTAGAGAGGAGCGTTATTTTCTCCCAGGACTGTCTCTAGAAACGCTTATCTGTGAATTCTCAGATGGATTTTTACATTTTTCCTTTCCATGATACTACAAAAAAAAAAAAAAAGAAAGAAAGAAAGAAAAAGAAAAAAGTGATTTTGCTCGTAAAAAGTCAAGTACAGTAAAATACCAAAACTCAAACTGTGCTCCATGTGAAACCTCTCTCCTCCCTTGGCTTTGCCGGCTCTGGGTTTGAGATGTCCATGGAGGCTGGAGCCCTAATTCCCACCGAGTTCGGAAGCGAACTCCAATCCGTGTACTCCCGGGAAGTGCGGTCTGGGGCGTGGGGGTGACGCACAGGGTGGAGCTTGCGGGCGTCTCCGCTGGGGCCTCTTGTCACCGGCGCGGGCTGCGTGGTGCTCGGCGGCCCAGCTCTGGGCCCGGGGGCCCCGGCTGCAGGGGTCGAGAGGTCGGTCTGATGGAGGAGTCGGCTCAGTATCGCGTCTGGAGGGCAGGCCTCAGGCGACTTTTCAAACTAGCGTCTGTGGGGCCAGGCCAGGGGCCGGGGTCCCCGCGCCGCTGTGTCGCCGCCGCTGGCTTCGGTCGAGGACGAAGAGGCGAGCGTCCCCGGCCGAGCGCGTGCAGCCCCGGGACCCCGTTAGAGGGCAGGTCTGGAGGGGGCGGCTCGCGCCGGCGGTCTCTGGGCGTGCGGCCCCCGGCCCCTCCGCGCCCCCGGCCGTGCGCCCCCTGGCCGTGC
>LNAC01000933.1:312322-327596 GCA_002007465.1 Ailurus styani
TCCCACCACCCCCACCCCGTCTGCCCCCGGCTCCTCCCGCCGAGTGCTCCCTGCCCTCCCTCCCCGCGCCCGGCGGGGTGGCCGTGCTGCTCCCGGCCTGTCGCGAGGTCGGCCAGGTGGGGGAACGCTCGGCCCCCCGTGACCGTCTGCCCAGAGCTCGCTCGCTGCCCTGGCCTGCGGGGTGTAGAGCGCCGGGCGGCTCGGCTTCCAGCCTGGGTCCTGCCCAGCCCGTGAGCCTCTCTGTCCGAGGCTCCGGCTCCCGAGCGGCTTTGCGCCGTGGGGCCACCAGGGGCCCGGCGTGCACACGCCTGCAGAGGCGGCGGTCGCCCCGGCAGCATGGCCCTGGGGGGCTGCCGCGCACCTGGGCGGCGACAGCTGCTGGAGCCCGCGCCGGCCGCCTGTCTGGCTCAGCCCCGCGGTGCCGGGTCACACGGCCCGGCGCCTCTCTCAACTCTGCTCGCCGGCGGCCGTGGGGCTGGCGGCCCGCGGCCGGGCTGCGACCCGTGGCTGCCTCGGCGGAGCCGGGAGTCATTCCCCTTAGAGCAGCCGCACCGTCCCGTGTGCGCTTTCGACTTCGTGCCGCGTGAAGCACGTCTGACTCGAGTGAGAAGGGCAGTGCTAACTGGGTCCTGCGAGATGCCAGGGTTTGGGTCTCTAGAACGTTCTAAAGCAGTCGCCGCCCCACAGGTCTTGTCTCTCTCGTCCCTCCCGTCTCTCCGGTGCTCCTCAGGCGGTGCTCTTCCCTGTCTCTGAGTCTGCGAGGCAGCACAGGACGCGGCACACCCCCCATGACCCCCGTGGGCCCCGCCTGGGCCCCCAGCCCTCGCCGTGGCTGGGCCGGCTCGGCTCACGCTGTCTCTCGGGGAGGCCCTGCCTCCTCTCCGGGCGCGCGCTCACGCCTTCGCTGCCTCGCTCTCTGGGGCGCAGCCCCGGCTCGGTGTCTGGCTCTCGGGCCGGGCGAGAGGGGAAGGCCTGGTCTGGCCGGAGTGAGGTGGTGCTGGGGCCGTGTTTGTGCTGTCGGCCTCGTGCCCGGGAGCGGCCGTGGGGCCTGCGTGGGTCCTGACGGGGCCGTGTCTCCCCCAGATCTCGAAAACCATCAACATGCTTGTGCGCTGGTTCGTGGATGGGCCGACCTCCTCCGCCTTCCAGGAGCACATCTCCAGGATCCCGGATTACCTGTGGTGCGTGGAGGGGGGGCCTGGCTGGTCGTGTCCCCAGGTTCCTGACGCGTGTGATGAGAGCCGAGGGCAGACACGCGCGGGGGCCTGGGCACAGCAGCCGGCGGTGGGGCCCGCATCTCCGCGTCCTGCCGAGGCTGCGGGGGTTTTGGAGTAAGGCCTGGACCCAGGGATTTCAGGGTTTGGGGAAGACAGTGAGGGTCGTCTTGGCGTTGAAAGATCTGCCACGTAGCAGGCACTTCAGGGTCTTGTGGGAGGTAGAGCTTGGAAGCCTGCGGGCGGTTGGGGCGGGTTCAGGTGAGCGTCGGAAGGCCTCCCGGACAAGAACGGTCAGTCCCCGCTTACGGTCCCTGGGGGGTGGGTGTGTCCCAATGTCCCCCGGTGTCCCACGGCGGGGAGTCACGCATGCGAGGGGCTGCTGCGGGCAGTGGCGTGAGCCGGGCTCTGGGTGGCCACCGGACTTGAGCTCTTTGCCCTCTACTCCCTGACCTGGGCTTTTCTTGTCCTCCCAGGCTGGGCCTCGATGGCATGAAAATGCAGGTAAGGGCCACAAGGCCACAATCACTTGCTTTCTCTTCAACCGTTCCTGCTCTTTGGGTTGAAGATAATTGCTCCCTGCAGTGAGTCCTGGTGGCGGGCGCTGAGCGGCCTGAGCTTCCCAGCCCTGTGTCCGAGGGGACAGCCGGGAGCCGGGCCGCCGACCGGCCGCAGGGGTTGTGGCAGGGCCGAGGCTCTGCGGGGACAGCGCCCCGGCCCATGGGAGCGGTTCAGAGCTGCAGGTCAGGAGGACACGAGCGTTCTCGACGGGCCAGCCTCGTCCTGCTGAGACCACTGGCCCTGTGTCGGCACGCGGGGCCTGACGGGGCAGGGGAGCATCCGGCCGGAGGAGCCCGTGCTCCACGCGCCCGGCTGAGCACCTGCAGAGCTGCCCGTGCCTCGCAGGGCGTCCCTCCGAGCCGTGCTCCCGCGTGGCCCTTCCCGCGTCGTGCCGTTTATCACAGAGGGTGCCCCCCCCTGCCCCGGCTTGTTTCCTGTGCCTGACCCTGGGGGTGCAGGTGCCTGACCGCAGCGTGGCCGGGCGACTGCTCCCGACCTGGCTCCTGGGGCTCTGGGAGCCGCCGGGTCGCCCTGTGGGCCTTTTGTCTGCGGTCACCAACTGGCTCAGCGTGGAGACCCGGAGCCTCTAGCTGTGTGCATGGGTCACGGGGGCCCCTGGCCGTTTCGGACGGGTGTACCTAGACCCAGCACTGTCTGGCACAGAGTTCATCTTGGTGTCCGTGCCTTACTCCCGGCTCCCCGACTGCTACGGGCCAAGGGGGGAGGGCGTCGAGCCCCCGTGCGGGCCGTTCACGTCCTCTGAACCCTGCAGTGCCCTAGCTCATTTGTTCTTACGAAATGGCTGTGCCGGTGTCAACGCCTTCAGGGTTGATGACAGCCCCCAGTTTGGCTTGGTGGCACATTTGTTGGCATCAGGGTTTGAGCCACATGGCTGGTCCTTGAAGCCACTTTTGTCCGGTGGTCCGGGCGCCCTTCCTTCCCAGATGATTGGTCCCAGAGCCACCTTCGGGATCCGCCCGGTTGTTTCCCCTGCGTCCTCTGTTCCTGCAGCTGGTGGTTAGGCCTCAGGCTTGATCCTGAGCTGGTTGCTTTAAGCCAGGAGGCTTTCCTGGTGGCAGGCGTCCTTCCTGCATGACCCACGAGGCCGTGGTTTCTGATGCCCTCTCAGAGCTGTCGGTGGATCCAGGCTCCGGTGTTGCCAGCCCTGCCCCTGTCATCTGAGTAGCTGTCCCCGTCTATCTCTGTTTCAGTGGGATTCGACCCCTGGCATTCTCGTGGGGCCTGAGTGTCGAGTGGCGAACGAGACCCCTAGGGTGGGATTTGAGGGGGGCCTTCCCCGCTCTGTCGAGGCCTCCGCTAGGCCCCCACCTCTAGGCGTACTCAGCTGTGAAGCGTGTTTCGGGTCAAGGGCGGTGGTCGTCTGGATCCTGGAAGCGCGCCGGGAGGGTTCCGTCCTGGCGGGTGGCCTGGTGAAGGCAGGGGGGGCTCCCTGGCCCGCACTTGCCCGCAGGACCAGCCCCTCTTCGGCCCTCAGGGGCACTGAGGGGGGCACAGGGCATGGAGCCTGGGGTCAGGAGTTGGCTGGGCTCCCCCCTCTTTGCAGGAGCTGTTGGGAGTGCCCGGGCTCCTCCTCGGCCCCCCGGGTGCCTGTCAGGTCCCGGGCGATGTGGGTGGGCTGGGGAGCCGGCGGCGGCTCTGACGGCTTGTCCTTGCTTGCAGGGCACCAACGGCTCGCAGGTGTGGGACACCTCCTTTGCCATCCAGGCTCTGCTGGAGGTACGTGGCTCTGCGCCCTTGTCCTTCAGCCTCTAGCTGGCCTTCCTGGGTGTCCGCTGCTGCCTCCAGCATGGGCGTGGCAGCTGCTGACCTCGACTCTGCTCACCCGGGCTCCGAGGCCTCTGGCGGTGGTCCCACCAAGACCGTGGCCTTGCCCAGCAGCTCCGGGTGGTGGCCGGCTGGGAGGCTTCAGGAGCAGGGGGCCCGGTAAGGTCTGTTCCTGGGGAGACGGGGCAGGAAGCTTCTAGCACGGGGGTGGGCTCCAGGCTTTTCACGACACTCAGACTGCGCCTCACGGCTTCCTCTGAGCACAGGCTGGAGGGAACCAGATCGTGGTTTTGTGCTGGGGCTGAGGTGGCGACGTTCTGGAGAGCCTTGCGTGGGGGCCTGGGCCACATGGGGGGTCTGGGGTCTGCCTTAGAGGGGGCAGGGCTCCTCTGGATGCGGGCCGGGCTGGGCCGGGTTTGGTGTGCACCGTCTTTTCTGTCTCCTTCGTTTCTCCGCCACGTCTTCCTGACTTGTCAGCAGGAACAGAAGAGCCTGAGGCTCGGGTGGGTTTGCCCCTGTGTCCCCGGGGCGGCCAGATGTCACCAGCATCGTCTGGGGCCCGGCTCGCCTGTGCGGGCTTGTGCCAGTGAGCGGCCCCGCCTCTGTCGTCTCTTCCAGGCGGGGGCGCAGCACAGGCCCGAGTTCTCGTCTTCCCTGCAGCGGGCACACGCGTTTCTCCGGCTCTCACAGGTGAGGCCACGTGTGGCCCGTGCCTGGGGCTGGGGGCGCTTCCACGGCAGCGTGTCCCCTCCTCACCCCTGCCTGCCCTCTGCACCTCAGGGGCGTGCCGGGTCGGGCTTCCCCAGCAGCGGGTGGGGGCTGTGGGCCGCGGGGGTGAGGCCTTGAAGGGCGCCTCTGGCTGCGGTGGTCGGGAGGCCCCTAGGGCAGCGGCTGCGGGTCCCCGCGTGTCCCCTGCCGGCCCCAACGTCTGGTCTGCTGGTGACGGGTGGCCTCTTCTGCTTCCCACATGTGCCCCTTGGATGCTGCCCAGGTCCCAGAGAACCTTCCTGACTACCAGAAGTACTACCGCCAGATGAGCAAGGTACCACGGCCACCCCGCTTTGCCCCAAGTCTGGGCCTGGTTGGCTCCGCTTGGCCCTTGAACAGGGCTCTTGCCTGGGCTCCCTGGGGCTTCCCGCTCCCCTGGACACGGCGCGGGCTCCGCCGGTGCTTCCGAGGGTTCCCGGCCGGGGAAGTGCTGGCCCGTCAGGGGCTGCGTCCACACACACCCATGACCAGAGACGCTTGCAGACGGCAGCGCGTGCAGAGAGCAGGCCCGCGCTCCTCGGGGCCCGGGTCGGGGTGGCACAGCTGCTGCGGAGCGTGTATGCGATCGTGGACGTGGCGTGTGTGCCTCCTCTGCGCGGGGCGGGAGGCCGTCCACAGGGGTGCGGCATGGAGCTGCGGCTGCACGTTTGTGGCAGCNTGCAGGGCGGCTTCCCGGTCAGCACGCTCACCGCGAGCGGCCGTGCCCTGCAGGGCGGCTTCCCGGTCAGCACGCTCGCCGCGAGCGGCCGTGCCCTGCAAGGGGGCTTCCCGGTCAGCACGCTCGCCGTGGGTGGCCGTGCCCTGCAGGGCGGCTTCCCGGTCAGCACGCTCGCCGCGAGCGGCCGTGCCCTGCAAGGGGGCTTCCCGGTCAGCACGCTTGCCGTGAGCGGCCGTGCCCTGCAGAGCGGCTTCCCGGTCAGCACGCTCGCCATGACCGGCTGTGCTCTGCAGGGTGGCTTCCCATTCAGCACACTCGACTGTGGCTGGATCGTTGCCGACTGCACCGCCGAGGCCTTGAAGTCTATCCTGCTGCTGCAGGAGAAGTGTCCCTTCATCACCCAGCATGTCGCGCACGAGCAGCTCTGTGACGCCGTTGCCGTGGTGAGGCTCTGGGCGTGGGGCACCGGGCACGACGGGGTCACACCCCTGCGTCTGCTCAGCACCACGGGTGAGCTGCGCTTCCCACGGTGTTGTCTCCGCAAAGCCCCGGGGTCAGGCTGCAAGCCCAGCGTGGGGGGCGCACGGCCTCCGTGTGTGGAGACAGCACGAGGCCTGTGCTGGAGGCTCATGGGTCTGGCTGCTCTCTGGGGAGCACGGCCCTTCCGCACTGGGTGTCTGAAGGGAACATGAGGACTCCCGTTCGTCGTGCAAAACCCTCTCAGTTTACCCAGTGTCGGCGTGCGTCTTACCGTGGGGATCGCGGGGCTTGGCAGTGACGTGTGGTTCATAAGCACAGGAGCAGGTGCATGCCAGGGTCCCAGGAGGTCGCTCACGGAGCAGCTGCCTGATGAAGCTGCAGCCCGCTGCTCTGGGCCCCGAGGGCCTCGGTCTAATGGAACAGCTGGCTCCCGTGCCCCATCCCTGCCCCATTGGTGTTAGCTCTGCGTGTTTTCAGAAAGTTCCACTACAGACTGTGGGCTCCCCCGCGTGCTCAAGTACACGGTGAACTCTCAGGATGTTGTCTCTCTGGTTTTAGATGCTGGACATGAGAAACCCTGATGGAGGGTTTGCCACCTATGAGACTAAGCGTGGGGGGCACTTGCTGGAGCTGCTGAACCCCTCAGAGATCTTTGGTGAGTGGTTGGCCAGCCAGGCGGCTCACAAACCCAGGGACCCTGCACGTCGTGAGATGGATTCGCCAACTAGAACCCCGAGTTCTTTCGCCAGCCCAGGAGTGGTGCCCGCAAACCTGCTGGCAGAGGATGGGGGACACTCACAGAGCCCGGGCACATGGCAAGGACGTGTCAGTGGGGACCCACCGGCCCCGTGTACTCCGTGCCCCGTGCCCCTGCTTCTGGGCTCTGTCTCATAACTGTTAGATGTGCCCCGGTTGGCGGGGGTGCAGGTCTGCCCCATCCCACTCTCCTTCACCCTCCCACTGGCCAGATGTCCTCCAGCCAGATCGGGGTCTGCTGGCCTGCCTCCCACCTGGGGGCCGTGTCTCCTGGGCCGGCCCGTGGGGACGCTTTTCTTGTTTCCTCTGGAGTGTGAGCAGGCTCTTGCTGCCCCGTGTGGCTCTGCCTGGTATGGCGCTGTCGTTCTTCACGGTTTGGTGTGAGCTGCCAAACTGGGTGACAAGACTAAGCTCACACGCGCGTCGATCTTTCCTTCCCTCTCCCAGGAGACATCATGATTGACTACACTTACGTGGAGTGCACCTCGGCCGTGATGCAGGCTCTGAAGCTTTTCCATGAGTGTTTCCCGGACCACAGGGCCGAGGAGATCAGGTAAGGGTGGCCGGGCACAGGGATCTCCAGTCATCGAGGCACGCGCGCTCCCTGTTCAGGAGCCAAGAGCTGAGATGCGGGCGCACTGGGCACCGAGAGTGTGGTGTTGCTGGGCTGGGTGGCTCGCTGCGGGGACTCTGGAATAAGCCTCTTTAATAACGGAAGGGATTTCCAGTGTTCCCGAATCCCGTTGTATGCTTGCAAGTACAGTGGACCCGTGAACAGCTCGGGTTAGGGCTGCCGAACCCCCTGCGTAGTAACCTGTGTATAACTTTTGGTTTCTTGAAGCCCTAACTACTGGCTCACGGCTTCCCGCGCACGGCAAAGCTGGCATAGGCTCAGCTTGGTCACAGTGTGCTTTCCTTGTTCGGTGTGGTTGGATTCAGTGTGAAGAGTACTTTTTGAAGGATTTTTACAGCCGTGGTTAGAGAGAAACCAGTGCAGTTTCCCTCACAGCGTCCTTTTCAGGCCCTGGCTCGCCTGTGACAGTGACGCAGGGCTCGTAGGAGGAGCTGGAAGCTTATTTTCTTTTTCGATTCTCTGGAAGAGTTCGTGAGAGTTTGTGCCGCTTCTGCCTCAGGTGTCTGGAGGCTCCATTTGGGCCCCGAGTGTCCTTTGAGGGAAGGTGTTACATTTTTAATTACAGGTTCAGTTTTACTTGTTCTAGGACTGTACAGATTTCCTTTTCTTCGTGTTCGTATCGGTTTTGGGGATCCCCCCATCTCCGCTCCATTTCTGTGGATGTGCATGGAGCTGCCTGTGGTGTCCCCGGCGGCAGCTCCGTCCCCCCGAGTCCTCAGTTCCTCGCTGACGTTGGCTGCCTGGGCCTCTCCACCAGCAGCTTGTCAGTCTTTCTTTCCTTTCCCTTCCTTCCGGAGATCACTCACGTGTGTATGTATGTGAGAGCAAGAGAGCGGGCACTTGCCCGAGCAGGGGGAGGGGAGAGGGAGAGGCAGACTCTGCCGGGCAGGGAGCCCGATGCGGGACTCGAGCCCAGGACCCCGGGATCACGACCGGAGCCGAAGGCAGACGCCCACCTGACTGAGCCCCCAGGCCGCCCCGCAGCTGGTGGGTCTCGCAGGCTTTTCCGAGAACTTGTCGGCAGCCTTGGTTCTGTCGTGGCATACGTTCGCTTATTTTTTTGATGTGTTTGTTTTGGGTTTTACTGATTTTTGCTCTTTATTTTCTTCTTTATTTCTTTTTCTAATTAGACACTTAGGCGAGTTTCAGGCTTCCTTTTTAAATGTGCGCTTAAGTCTATGGTTTCGTCGAGTTAAAATTACTTTCTGTTTCTGTTGTGAGTCTTCTGTGGCCAGGAGTCAGTTAGGAGGATGTGGCTTGACTTGGGACCAGCCGAAGGATTTTCTAGTTGAGTCTTGCTGGTTTCCTTCAGTTCTGGAAGGTGCCGCGGCCCCCGGGACACCAGGTTTTGCCCGCTTCTCCCTCCGGGCCTGGGGTCCGCGTGTCCACGTCCCACTGTGGGGTGATCTGGTCCCTTCCTCTGGGCACAGCTGGTCCGCGGTGACACCCTCGTGCGATTGACCCTTTCCCTTAATAGTTCACTGCCCCCGGGAGTTCAGCGGGAGTAGAGTGTGCTTCCTGGAGGAACGTGGAGACGGCAGAAGCAGGTCGCCCTCGGCCGCGGGGGCGACTCTGTCAGGGCCGCCCGATCCCATATGGCCCTGGGTCCCGCGTAGCCGGCTCGGTGTGCGCCGGCAAGGGGCCTGCGAGAGGGCACGGTGTCGCCAGTCCGGTCGCGTCCTCCTCCCACAGGGCTCACGGTGCTCGCAGCTGTTTGTGGCTCCGGTGGCCTCTCGGGCCTCTCCCAACTGTCCTTGTCCTCTTCCAGCTTTTCCCTGTTTTACCCTTAACGAGTGTTGTCGTATTGGGTCTTTATCTGCGGTCATTATTTTTCCCTGGAGCCACAGTGATTTTGGGGACAGCCTGTGTGGGGCGACCCCCTGCCCTTGCCTGGGGCTGTGGCCCTGGTCCCAGTCCCATGGCCCAGTGGCCTGGGCTGCGCCGCACAAGGTGGGGGTGACAGTGTGCGAAGCACAGGGGGCTGTTACATGGAAAGCTCTAGAGAATTTGAACAGAGCGTTTAATCTTCAAATAGATGCACTGATGTTAACTGTTTAAATCTCCCCGGGAGAGTTTTAGAGATAGTTCGAAGTAGCGAGGTACTCTACTGACGTGAAATTCTTTCTTAATTTCAAACTTACAGGAAAGTTATAAAAGCAGTAAAAACCATTCCATGGGGCACCTGGGTGGCTCTATTGGTGAAGCGTCGGCCTTCGGCTCAGGTCGTGATCCTGGGTCCTGGGATCGAGCCCCACATCGGGTTCTCTGCTCGGCGGGGAGCCTGTTCGCCCTCTGCCTCTCCCCTCTGCTGGTGTGCACTCTCTCTCTCCCTCAAATGAATGAATAAAACTTAAAAGAAAAAAAAAAGGTAGCACTCCTCTTTACGTCTTACCAAGATTACTCAGTTATTAGCATTTCATTACAGTTACTTCATTGTGGTCCCTTCCAATGTATATTTTTTCTTAAATCATTTGAGAGTAAGTTGCAAGTGTGATGTGCTTTGTCCCTAAATACTTTAGCATTTCTTTTTTTTTTTTTTTAAGATTTTATTTATTTATTTGACACAGAGAGAGATCAGATCACAAGGAGGCAGAGAGGCAGGCAGAGAGAAAAGAGGAAGCAGGCTCCCCGCTGAGCAGAGAGCCCGATGCGGGGCTCGATCCCAGGACCCTGAGATCATGACCTGAGCCGAAGGCAGAGGCTTTAACCCACTGAGCCACCCAGGTGCCCCCATACTTTAGCATTTCTTAACAAGGTTATTCTCTTATGGAAATATGAGTCACGATATTAACACTGTAATGTTCACATTGATATAGTGACACACACATTATTTAATCTGTAGACCTTATTTAAATTGCCTCAGTTGTCTTATGGCAAAATCTTAAGATTTAACCCGTGGTCACTGCACTGAGCTGCGAGCTGTTAGTCTCTCTCCACCTGGAACAACCCTTCAGTCCTCCTTGGGGTTGAGGACTGACGTTTCTAAGGCATCTGGCAAGTTTTTGTAGAATATCTTCAACATGTGTTTTTCTGGTGTTTTCTCATGATTAGATGCAGGTTGTGAAATTGTGCGTTTTCGTCAGGAAAATTACAGAAGTGGTAGGGATTTCTCAGTGTGTGATACCAGGAAGCCCATGTCAACTTTGATCCTGTGACTAAGGGGATGACCATTGGTTTCTCCGCTGTGAAGTCACTGTTTTTTCCTTCGTGGGAGAAAATTTTAGATTATGTAGGTGTCCTGTTCCTCATCAGGCTTCTGCCTGTTAGTGTGATCATCCGATGGTGATTCTTGCCTGGGTCCTCTATTCACATGACAGCTGCAAGACTGTCATGTCTTGCATGTGTGTTCAGTGGCTGGTGTCCGAGCAGGCCGGCCGAACAGCCAGAGCAGGAGGTGCATCAGCCTGTGCGATCAGCAGCAGCAGAGCACAGACGCGCGGGGTTTGGAGGACGGGGCCCGTCGTGCCCACCCAGGTGCTGCGGGCTGTGTGCGAGGCGCTCCAGGGACAGGTGCCCAGCGGCCGGCCGAGGGGGTCCAGGGATGGGTAGCCGCTGCCGTGCGAGGAGCTGGCCCTGACCCAGCCCGACTGCAGCTTGTCCTCCAAGCCTTCCCCTGGAAGGTGCAAACCCTGGACAGACTCTGGAGTTGTCTGCATCAGCACGGTTCTGCCAGGGCAGGTGCCCGCGTGGGAGGCAGGGTCCCGGTGCTTCCTGCTCTGCCGCCTTCCCAGAGTCCTGCAGTTGATTTTGACGTTGATCTTAGAGCCAATTTGCTGAACTGAAACATTTAATACACTTTATCTTATAAAGCAGTTTTAGGTTTGCAGAAGAATTGTGGCAGCCTACCATCATTATCATACAGACTAGTTCCACTGCTCTTAAAATTCTCTGTGCCCTTCCATCCTTCCCTTCCCCCCACCCCCGGGACTTCCCGTATCTCTGCCCGATCCAGAATGTCGTGATTGGAATCACACAGCAGTCTTCTTGCATAGCTTCTTTCACCGAGTGATATGTATTTAAGGTTATTCCCCGTCTTTCCATGGCTTGGACCTTTTTTTTTAAGATTTTATTTATGTATCTGAGAGAGAGAGGGAGGGAGAGAGCAGGCGCATGAGCAGGGGGGAGGGGTAGAGGGAGAAGCCGGCTCCCCACTGAGCTGGGGGCCTGATATGGCCGCAATCCCAGGATCCTGGGATCATGACCTAAGCCGAAGGCAGACGCTTAACTGAGACATGCAGGCGTCCTTTTTTTTCTTTCAAGATGTACGTATTTCTTTTAAAGAAGGAGCGAGGGACCGTGTGCGCAGGAGGGCCGGGCCGAGGGAGAGAGAATCTCCAGCAGCCTCCGTGCTGAGCGCAGCCTGACGTGGGGCTCCATCTTGTGACCCTGAGATCGCGAGCTGAGCCGAAGCCAAGAGCCAGACACTCAGCCCACTGAGCCACCCAGGCACCCCGGATCTTTTTTCCTTTAGTTGAGCCGTCGTTGACATACACCGTGGACATTCGCTCCGGGTGAACACACGGACCCCACAGGTCCGCGCGCTCGCCGCAGCCTGGCTGCCGTGGTGCCCACACCGCCCTTTTACGTGCTGCCTTCGTTCCCTGGTCATTCATCCCATGACTGGAAGCTTCTGCCTCCCATCCCCTCCACCCATCCCCCCCGCCCCCTGCGCCCCGGGCCCCGGGCCCCTTCCCTCTGGCAGCCACCAGTTCTGCGTACTTATGGGTCTGTTTTGGCTTTTCTTTTTTCATTTTATTATTATTATTTTTTATGAAGTGGGCTCCACGCTGGGCTTCAGCGCAGGGTTGGACTCACGACTCTGAGATTAAGACCCGAGCTGAGATCAAGTCAGCTACTTAACCGACCGAGCCACCCAGCAGCCCCTGTTTCTGTTTTTATCTTTTTAGTGCTCAGTCACATACAAATGTGCCGTAGTCTCTCCACTTACCTACTGAATGATACGTTCCACATGTTACCAGTCAGGCACACACCTGCTGCAGGCGTCCCTGTACAGATTTTTGTGTGCACGTGTCTTCAGCCCATTGAGGTAAATAGCAGAGAGCATAGGGTTGGTTCGTATGGTAGGAGTACATACAGGTCTGTAGGAAACTGCCAGACTGTCTTGCAAAGTGACTGTGTGATTTTCCACCCCCACCAGCAGTGGCTGCGGGCTCCTGATCTGTACCCTTGGGGTTTGCTGTCCTCCTGGGTTCTAGCCATTCCCGTAGGTGTGCGATGGTGGTGGTTGTAGTCAGCCGCCCTCTGAGGACGTACAGCGTCGAACGTTTTGTCATGTGTCTGTCGGCTGCCTCTCTGTCTTTTCTGGTAAGATGTGTGTTCCCATCTTGTCATGTGTCTGTCGGCTGCCTCTCTGTCTTTTCTGGTAGGATGTGTGTTCCCATCTTTTGCACGTTTTTAAATTGGCTTGTCCCATTGTCGCCATTCAGGCCATTCTGAATCCATTTTGACTAGCAGTCCTTTGTCAGGTATTTTGCAAAGGTCTTCTCCCTCGTCTTTTCAGTCTGTTAGCAGTGACTTTAGGAGAGCTGCAGTTCCTGGTTTTAATGCCGTCCAGCTTTTCGGTGTCTCCTTTCCTGGACGGTGTCGAGAAAGTCATCACGAAACCCAAGGTTGCCGAGGTTTTCTCCTGTGTTATGTTTTAGGAGTTTCGTAGTTTTGTGTTTTACCTGTAGGTCTGTGATTCATTTGAGCTAAGTTTTGTGAAGGATGCAAGGTCTGTGTCTAGATACTGTTTTGCGTGTCAGTGTCCAGTTACACTTTTATCATTCGTTGAGAAGACCATCCTTTCTCCACTGAATCGCTTTTCCTCCTCTGTCAACAATGATTTGATTAAATTTATGTGGGTCTGTTTCTGGGCATCGATTTCGTTCTGTTGATCTGTTTATTCATTCATCGCGGCCACACTGGATTACTGCAGATGTTATATCAAGTCTTTTTTTTTTTTTGATGATTTTATTTATTTTGGAGCAAGCGAGCAGGGGAAGGGGCAGAGAGAGAGGGAGAGCGAGCATCTTAAGCAGGCTTCATGCCCAGTGCACAACCCGACCTGGAGCTCGGTCTCACCACTCTGAGATCGTGAGCCCAGTCAGCCGGTTGACGGACTGAGCCTCCCAAGCACTCCTTATAGCAAGCCCTGGCGGTGGGCAGGGTCACCGTCTTCCACCTTTAGCTCTCCTTCAACGTGTTGGCTATTCTGGGTTTTTTTT
Source organism: Ailurus styani (assembly GCA_002007465.1). Taxonomy (NCBI): domain Eukaryota; kingdom Metazoa; phylum Chordata; class Mammalia; order Carnivora; family Ailuridae; genus Ailurus; species Ailurus styani. The sequence continues at coordinate 325,406 of LNAC01000933.1, forward strand.
TTGCCTTTCTGTATAAACTTTGGAATCTGTCCTACAGAGTAACTTGCTGGGATTTTGACTGTCATGTGCAAATGGCACGTTTTTCCTCATTTCACTGCCCCTTGTAGCAGAAGGGGGAGTGGCAGCTTTGTTGTATTTCTTGACGTTAAAGGGGAATGCTTCTAATTCTTCCCCACTTAGGGTGAGTTTTGCTGTAGGTTTTTTCTGGTAGTTACCCCTTTTCAGGTTAACAAAGTTCTTTTTTCTTCCTGATTTGCTAAGTTGTTTTGTTTCCTCTGTTGTGAACGGGTGTTGTATTTTAAGAAATGACTTTTCTATCTCTGTAGAGATGATAAACTTAATGTCCCTTGTCTATTAATGTAGATGATCATGGTAGCTCTTTCTAATGTTAAAATACCTTTGTTTCTGGGACGAACCCAACTTGGTTTCTCCAAATCTCTACTGTATTCAGTTTCCCAGGGTTTAGATTCGAATTTTGCATCCGTGTTCATTCACGGGTAGCCTGAGAACTGTGCTTTTCCGCATCCCTCGTCTGGTCTTTTGTGTTTCTGGAATAAACAAGGGCGTGTTTCTCCTTCCCGTGTTCCCTGGAGGAGTTTATGTCCCATCCGAGCGATCATTCTTGGCTAGTCAGTAGAATTTACCGTTTAACACTTGTAGTCCTGGACTTCTGGGCAGCGTGAGTCTGTGACTCCTCGTCGGTAGTACTCACACCAGCCAGGCTCCACTCTGCTCGAGGCGGTCTGAGAAGCTCCTTGCCCAGCAATTTGCGCATTCTGTCTAAGTTTTCACCTATGTTGCACCAAGTTTTCTTATTTTCTCTTAACCTGTTTGCTTCTGCTACAGCTGTGGCCACATCACTGTTTCATTGCTAGTATTACGTGTTTGTCCCTTCATGCTTTGCCCTGGTTATCTCTTGCTGGGTGACAACGTGCCTGGAGCTTGGTGGCTTCCAACAATACGTCTGTTGCCTCACAGTTTCTGTGGCTCGGGAACCCAGGCGTGGCCTGGCTGAGTCCTCTGCCACTGGCCCCACCAAGCTGCGGCCACGACACCGGCCGGCACTGGGTCTCAGGCGCGCCTCGGCTAAGGTCTGCTCCAAGCTCAGCCAGTCGTGGGCAGGTCTCCATCCCTTGCAGAGTGTCAGCCTCAGGGTCCCGTGTCCTCGCTGAGCTTCGGCTGGAGGCCACCCTCGCGTTTCTGCCCCGTGGGTCTCTCTGTGGCATCTCGCGGAGCCAGCAGGGGACAGGGAGTGTGCTGGCAAGACGGAAGCTGGACGTCCCCCGTCCTGAGGCTCAGCAGTGATGTCCGTCAACTTGGCGGCAGTCCGTTGTTTGGAAACAGGTCCCAGGGGAGGGCTGTCATGGCAGGGCACCTGCGGGCCAGGCTCGTGCGGATCACCTTCACTGCAGCCTTCTCAGAGAGCCCGTTAGGCTTAGGGTGCATCTCTGTCCTCTAAACCTACCGTTTTCGCTCTCATTTTTGATCTCTCTTTAAAATCTCACGTTGCATATTTGCTCAAGCCTGGGTCACGGACGCGGTTGCGGTGGACCTGATTCTGTCTGTAGATGCTTCAGCTGGGGGTCCGTCACGCGCCGCCCCTTCCCTCCTGCTCCGCTTCCCTCTCACCGTGACTGTGGGGCTCCCTCCGTGTCCTTCACCGCTTCCCTCTGACCCCCGGTGTCCTCTTGGCCGTTGGCTTCTCTTCACCTGTGCGTGCAGGGACCCCACGCTGTGGGTCGGAGGCCATCGGGGCTGGGTCTCCAGCGCGTCCTGTGTTGCAGGGAGACGCTCCGGCGGGGCCTGCAGTTCTGCCAGCGGCAGCAGCGGGCCGACGGCTCCTGGGAAGGGTGAGTGCGCTCCGGGCTCCGGGCTTGGGGCTCCAGGCGGCCTGGTGGGGCCTGAGCGCCGCCTCGTCACGGGGGCTGCGCTCAGCTGCTGAGGCGGGGCGGGGGGAGCACCCCTTCCCCTGGGCGGACGCGGCTCTCACGTCGGGGGGGCCCTCTGGGCGCTGCCCGGCTGCGCGCTGGACGCGCGCCCCGGAGTCCCGCAGGGCGCCGTGTTCCACGCCCGCCGGGGGCCTGCACGGCTGAGGCGGTCCTGTCTCCTGCAGCTCGTGGGGCGTCTGCTTCACCTACGGCACCTGGTTCGGCCTGGAGGCTCTCGCCTGCATGGGCCACACTTACGGCGG
>LNAC01000933.1:379492-402912 GCA_002007465.1 Ailurus styani
GGCTCGGCACGGCCCCCCACCCCCAGCCCAGACCTCCAGGGGCGCTGCCAGGGGCACGGAGGAGGCCGCCCCACGGGTGGGTGGGGTGCGTGGCCGCGGTTCGGGGCGGGTTTTGGTGGGAGAGCGGCCGGCAGGCTCGGAGCTCAGCCCAGGGAGCTCGCCGGGCCGAGCGTGGGGTGGGGGTGGCCCCCGGGGTCCCGAGGCCGCTGCAGACGTACCTCCGGGCCGGGCGGGCCAGCCTCGCCTTTGTCTCCCTGGGAAGCAAGCACAGGTCACGGTAACTCGGCACAGAACCCGAAGGGCTGTCCCTGGGCCGGGAAGCTGGCTCCCCAGGGGACCCACAGATTTCTGGAAGCCCCTCCTGCCCCCTTAGGGTGGCCTTAGTTTTTCCATACGAAGCTGCTAGTACCGAGTGACCACCACACCACCCGCCTGTGGCTGGGACACTTTCTGGGGCTCTCGGCACCAGACCAGTGGCCCAGGCCCGCTGGCCCTCGCCTCAGCGCCCAGGAGAGGGGCCCTCACAGGAACTAGCAGGACCCGTCAGGGCCTCCCAGGGCCCCCAGCCCCTGCCAGGACTTACGGGCGTTCCTCGGGGTCCCGGGTAGCTGAATCCAGGCCTGCCGGGGTCTCCCTACAGGGTGGGGAGGCCGGTCAGGGAGGGTCCAGAGGGGAAGGAGGCGGCGAGGCTGGTGCGGCCGAGGGTGTGGACGGACGGGGCTGGGCTGCCGGGCTGCCGTGTGTGCAGGGCCCGGCCTCCGGGACGTGCCACCCCCAAGGGAGAGAACGGGAGGGGCCCCCCGGCCCCGAGGACCCCCACACCGAGGGGCTGGGCCTGGCACGCTCCTAGCGGCCTTACTCGCGAGCCGAGCAGGGGTCAGGCCGGTCTTGGCGGGGGGAGGGGACGTACCTTGGGACCCGGCTGTCCTGACTCTCCGCGGGGACCAGCGTCGCCGGGGTCTCCCCGAGATCCCTGAGCGCAGAGAGAACACTGAGCACGCCACGCAACACTACCGTCCTCCCCTGCTGGCCTCTGGGGACCTGGCAACCGGGTCCACTTCCTCCAGGTGCCCCATCCTGGCTCCCAGGCCCCGCACGCCGCCTCCCCCTCGCTGCCACCTGCCCGACGCAGCCGGACCCCTCAGGGCGGGGCGACCGTGTGAGGTACTGGGGTGCCCCCCACCTCCCGTGCTGCTGCCCGAGTGTGTCACGGGGACCGTGTCCGGGGACAGCAGACCCAAGGAGCACCATGGGGGGAGGGGAACGGTGAGACCGAAGGGCAGCAAGGGGCCCCAGAACACAGGGCCCGCCCAGCTGTGTTCTCCCGACCTTATTCCCGGGCTCGCCGAGAGCCCCCTGGGGGCCTCTGGGTCCAGGCAAGCCTCGGTCTCCCTGGAAAAAAGGACATCCAGCTGTCAAACACTGCAAATTAGGCGGGAATGGGGGGTGTCCCTGCTGGGCGGGGGGTGCAAGGGGTCCCAGGTACCCCCCTCCAGCCAGGAGGATGAGTGGCCTCACTTACCTTGGCTCCTTTGTTGCCAACCTCTCCAGCCAGACCCCGGGGACCCTCAGGGCCAGGGTCTCCCTGTGAGCAGAGAGGCCGTCAGTCTCGGGCATGTGGAGGGCAGGGGAGGGGAGGGGCTCATTAAACTCCCGAAAAGGGTGACACTGGAGATCGGCCCTGCCCACGCAGTCTTGTGCACCAGGGACGGGACTGCCACGCGTTTCCCGGAGGGGAAGCCCCTCCTTCAAGCCCTTGACCCACATCTGGTGGGGAACGGTCGGCCCTCAGATTTGCCACAAAGACAGAGCCATCCTGAGCAGCTACGGGTGTGTGTGTGTCTGCAGTGGGAGCTGCTGGGTGGAGCAGTGCGCAGCCTGCCCAGCCGTGCACGGCACTCATGCGGCTGGCCTTACCCTGCCTGTGCCCCCAGCAGCGAGCGTGGTTGGGGGCCACCTGTCTGCCTCCTGCTGCCTGAGAACCTGCAGGGGGTGCCCCTGCCCCTGCCAGCAGCCAAGTACCAGGGGTCACTTTTTTTTTTTAAGATTTGTATCTATTTGAGAGAGAGCACAAACAGGAGAACGGAAGGAGTAGACTTCCCACTGAACAGGGGCTCAATCCCAGGACCCCGGGATCACGACCTGAGTGGAAGGCAGACGCTTCACTGACTAAGCCACCCAGGTGCCCCTGGGGTCCCTTTTGTTTTCGGGGGTGAACCGTGGTGGGGGGATTGTTGGTTGTCCCTTGTCTCAGGGCCCTGTCGACAGCGTGGTGAGACCCTGGGGCAGAAGCAGCCAACAGCCCCCCGCAGACGCTTACCTTCTCCCCCTTGGGGCCGTTGCTGCCCGGGCTGCCCTTGGCTCCTGGGTCCCCCCTGCGCCCCTGCAGAGAACAGGTATGTGTGTGTGGGGACCTGAGGGTGGGGCCACGCGGGGACCGCGTGCTCTGCTCTCCTCGCTCGGACATGGGCCTTGGGGGAGGGCCTGGTCCTCTGTCGGGGAGGTTAAGTTGCCGCCAAGGATTTAGGGCATGAGGGGGCTCCTGGCCAGCGCGTGAGACCGGGTCAATCAGGAGTTTCCGCTGGTGTGACCGGCACCCAGCTTGGCCCAGCGATCAACACGGTCACTCTGTCCACTTTCGGGCCGGGCCAGGCCTCGGGATGTTTCCCCTTCGAGGGTCAGCCTGCCGTGAGACCTGGGGGACAGGCTGCCGTGTGGGACCCACGGAGTGTGCGCCTGAGTGTGTGCTCAGCCCTCGGGGTGTCCGGCTGCGAGGGCGACGTGCGGGCACGAGGCCAGTCCCCGGGCAGGGGTGCAGCCGAGCCCGGGCCCGGCCGGCAGGGGTTCTGCTCTACCCCGAATGCGTCCCTGGTGACGCCCAGAGCAGGGTGTGTGCAGGAGGGGCGAGGCGGGCCGGCCCAGAGGGGACAGCCCACCCTGTATGGCCAGCTGCCCCTGACCCCTGGGCGCTGGTGGGGGCAGAGCATGAACTCACAGGCTCGCCTTTGGGTCCTCGGGGCCCAGGCCCACCCTTGGCTCCTTTCACGCCGGGACTTCCCGGGGATCCGTTGTTGCCTTGGTAACCCTGCGGGGAGGAGCCACGTCAGCCACATGAGGAAGGGCCCTGTGGAGTGTCCTCACCCCCAGCCCGGCCGCCCCTGGGTGGGACCGGGTCCGGCTCAGGGAGTGGGGGTGCCCGGTCCCCAGCAGCGGGGGCCGAGCGGCTGGCCGCGCGCTCAGAGCCCAGGGCTGGCCCGGGTGCCGTGGTCCTGACTGCCCCTCCCCCGTCTGTGCCACAGGCACGGTGCTGTGTGGCTCGGGGGGCAGGGACCGGCCAGGGGCACTTGCCTTGCTGCCTTTGGCCCCGCTGTCTCCTGGGGGTCCTCGGCGTCCCGGGCGGCCAGCATCTCCCTGGAAAGGTTTGGAGAGATCAGCCTCGCATCGACGAGACGCTGGCAACAGGGCAGGAGGCTGCTCGGAGGGGCCAGGCCCCGGGCGGCTGCACAGGGGAGCTCATCAGATCGGGGCCCCGTCTGCGGGAAGGGCAGTCGTCCCTGGCCCTCCGGAGGCCGGGCAGCCAGGAGGGTGGATGTGGAACGGCCACGGCGCGCGAGCGCTTGGCAGAGGGCCCTGCGAGGTCTGGGAGGGCGGCGGTTTCGTGGCCGGGGCCCCTCGGGCACCGCAGAGCTGCCTGACCGGACGCCCGGTCCTGAGCTGCCCCAGACTGGCACTTGGGGGCAAGGCTCCCTGGCACCCCGAGCCTGAGCACCCTGCAGCCCCTGGACGTGAGCGCCACGACCCCTCAGGCGGGCGCTCCCAGGCCTCCTACCCCCGAGGGCCAGTCTGCAGGGCCGGGCCGTCTCTGCGGGGCTTCTCGGCCGGGCTGCCCCCGCCCCCCCAGAGGCCTGGCGCTGCCCTCGAAGGCCCATCACCTTGGCCACGCAGCCTACCTTGATGCCCTGGTCCCCTTGCTCCCCAGGGCTGCCGGCTTCCCCTGCATATCCGTCGGGGCCCTGCAAGACAGGGTGACAGGGCTGTCTCGCGATCCTGCCCAGGCGCCCCGGTGAGCAGAAGCCCCGGCGCACTGAGCGCTCCGCTGGGTCTGGGCGTCCAGAACCCGTCAGGACGCCCAGGAGCACCGCCGCCCCCCACCAGGCCCTGCGTCTCCCGGGGCCCGAGCTGGCCTTACCCGACTCCCGGGGTCTCCCTTGCAGCCAGGAGGCCCGATGCGCCCCAGCTTGCCCTGGAGGAGAAGAGAGGGGCAGAGGGTGGGGCAGGGCCGCGCACCAGGCAGGGGTGAGTGTGCGGGGCCGTACCCCCTGCGTCGCTCCCGGTGGGCACAGCTGTGTGTTTCGGGGGCTGCACGGTGTGGTGGCCTCTCTGTGGGACAGGGAGTCCCCCGAGTGTGGCTGGAGCATGAGGGCCCCCTGGCAGGCCGGGTCTGGGCTTCCTGAGCGGGGGCTGGGGACTCCCGCGAGCTGGCCCCCAGGAGCAAGCGTCCACACTGGCTGTGGCCACGTTCTGTTCTGTCCTGGTCCCTGGCTAGGCGCCGGGGCCGTCCAGCCATAGGCGGTGGGCAGTGGCCGGGGGCCCGCAGGCCCCACGCAAGGACCCGAGAGCGTCGGGGCGGCTGGGCTCCGTCCGTCACACACGCTGCGGGGCCCGGCCGGGGAGGGGGCCGAGAGGCGCCCTACCTTCTGTCCATCGGTCCCGTTCTTGCCGGCCAGGCCGGGGGCCCCCTGGAGGGAGAGGGGTGCCGGTCAAGCCGGGGGCAGCAGGAAGGGGGTGCCCCGCCCGCCCCCAATCTCGGCCCGCTCACCTTGCGCCCGTCGGCTCCAAATTCGCCCTGCGCGGGAGGAAAGTGAGGCCGGTTAGCTCGGTGTCCCAGACGCCACTGCCTCGGGGGCCCGGGTCTGCCTCGGACCAGGCAAGAGGCCGGAGGGCCCCGGAGACGCCCCCTAGGACGGCAGCGCTGGGCCGCGATCAGGGCCTCGCTGCTGGGGCGGGGCCCGTCACGGTCTCACCTTCTCTCCTTTGAAGCCAGGAACACCCTGAGGTTGGGAGGAAGGAAGAGCGGCGTTACCGCGGGGTGCGCGTGCCAGCGCCCGCCGAGTCGGGGGAGCAGGGCTGGCGGCCACCCCCGGGGACAGGCGCAGCCGGGACTGGGCGGTGGCTCAGTTCAGGGACAACATGTGAGAGCGATGCTCTGGGTTTCTTACACTGGGGGGGAGGGGAGGGCGGCCGGAGACACCCTGACCCCGTGGGCAGCCCCAGGCCCAGGCAGCCCCTGGCGTGTCCCCCATCACCCCCAGCCATGGGGGCAGGGCCCGCAGCGACTTGCCTTGGGGCCTGGGAATCCAATGGGGCCTTCGATGCCTGGGTCTCCCTGTGGAGGAAGAACAAAGAGCCGCCGCTGAACCCTAGTCCTGGGGACCTGGGGCCAAGGGGCCGGGGGTGCTGAGGACACTCACCTGTCGTCCCTTCTGCCCAGGCTCTCCTGGCTCGCCCATGTTGCCCTTGGCGCCCTAAACGCAGACCATGGAGAAAGGGGTAAACGAAGGCAGGAAGCGGGCGGGCGGGCCGAGGCTTCTGAGCTGGCGCGTCCTGTCTGGGGGCTCCTTTGTGTCCCCTCTGATGCCACCGTGGCTCCCCTTGCCCAGCCGCCTCCTCGGGACGTCCACGCCTGGGCTGTGGCGGGGGAGGTGTGGCCGAGCAGGGGGCGCGGGGGCTCTAGCTGCGACCCGGGGTCTGCGCGTCTACACGCTGCCGGTGTGGACGGCCCCGGCCAGGTTGGGAAAGAGGGAAGCGGGAAGCTGCGAGGGGTCATGAGACAGGCTCATCCCCCCAGTGGCTCCCGCCCTCCTCAGCCTTCACCTGAGGCCTGAGCGGCCTCCCGGGGCCTGACGCCGTGGCTCGGGGCCCGTGTCGGGTCTCCTGCCCGCGAGTTTCCCCGCCGCGCCAGAGCCCTGCGGTGGCCGAGCTGGCAACCAAAACGCGTTCCTACTTTTCTTGAAATGCCACTTAACAGGAGGGTGGTAAAAACTGAATTTTCGTTCTTCCAGGTCAGAAGGGCCGAGTCTGTTCCGGGTGCACGTGGCCCCACGTCTGGAGCTGAGGGAGGTGGGGGGCCCCCGGCAGCCGGGACCCCGAGGGCGGGCTGGGCGTCTTACCTTCTGTCCGCGGTAGCCCTTGGGGCCAGGGGGCCCGGGGATCTCCAGACAGCTCACCTTGTAGCACTGAAACAAGAAGCCAGCGGTTGCGGGGAGCGGGGGGCGGGGGGGGCAGCTGCGGGGGCCGAGGCCCCGTGGGCGCTGGGCCATCGGGAGCACGGGGCCGGATGGAGGAGCAGACTCGGGGGGAGCCCACGAGGCCTGGGATCCCACAGGCACCTGGCCGAGTCTGGGGGGACCAAGGTCACACGATGGCCGATGGCGGGAAGGATGAAGCAGCCCTCGGCCGGGCCCCGCTCACGCTCGTGTGCGGAACCGCCGTGTCTGCGAGCAGCTGGTCGGGGCCTGGCTGAGTGGGAGGGGCCGGCGCCCCACGGGCCAGCTGCCCGGTCCCCCTGGGCCTCGCCCCTCACGCACTTGGTGTGTGCTTGCTGAGTGACCCTAACGCCGACCCCTAGGTTTGAACAGCCTGGTTTCGCCAGGAGCCCTTCATCCAAACTTAGGAGTCTCAGGCCCGACATGGGGCTCAGGGGTCTCGGTCCCAGACCCCCGGGAGCAGCAGGGGGCTGGGGCGGTGATCATCTCTGCTGGGTCAGCGCCCAGAGGCCCAGCGGGCAGCACCCGGCCAGGGCGGCAGGACCGGAAAACGCCTCTCACCTCTCCATAGGCTTCGTGTTTCTGCGGAAAAGACAGAAAAGCGCTGCTTAGCCGGAGCCGGAGATTTGGGTGGGAATGCCCGGGCTTACCTCACAGAGGGGTAAACTGAGGCCCAGAGCAGGGCACTGCACTGTGGGGGAGCAGGTCTCAGGGCTCTGGTCTCCATACACTCCCCCCCCTTCCCCCTCCTGGCGCCCCGTGGGCAGGCGTGGCGCGGTCAGCGGCTCACCATGACCTTGATGATGCGGTTGATGGTGTCCTGGTCGATCTCCAGGTCGGGACGCACGGTGGCGTAATTGTTACGGTAGAGCTCAAGGGGCATGCTGGCCATGTCCCGCAGACCCTGCTCGTTCGGGACCTGGTCAGGGGCCACGGCGAAGATCCGGATGCCCTCCTCGCGGGCCCGCTCAGCCTGCAGCTTGATGCCCCCGCACGGGCTGCCGGTGACGTAGCCATCGGTGACGACCACGGCGAAGTGGACGCCGCCCTTGGCCTTGAGCTGCCGGATCTCCTGGGTCATGTTGGCCAGAGCGCAGTCGGTGAAGGTGCCCTTCCGGATGGAGACGATGCTCTCCAGGCTCTTGGTGAAGGAGGCCCGGTCGCTGTCGGGAGGGCTGAACACCCTCACCACGTCCGAGAAGTGCAGGCCGCCGTAGCGCCAGCTCAGGGCCACCTGGTCCAGGTAGGTCTCGTCCTGCAGCTGGCTGATGAACTGGCGCACAAACTCCTTCATGTGGTAGAGTAGGCTGTCGATGGGGGACTGCATGGTGACGCTCTCCGAGGTGTCCAGCACGAAGTATACGTTGATGGGGCAGTCGGCCTTCTCTGGGGGGCGCGGGGCGCGTCACTGGCGAGCCCGTCGCCAGGCCTGGTGCGCGTGGGCGATCCGGGCTCCACCCCTGCGTGCCCCCCCACACCCCTTTCCTTCCCATACGGGGCCCAGCCCCCCGGCCAGTACCTGGGCAGCTGTTCCTCTCAGAGGGGCCGGGGGCGATGACCTCCTGCTGCTGCGCGTGGACGGCCCCCAGGAGCCCCCAGAGCAGGAGGGCGGAGCAGGGGCCCCGCAGCATCCTGGCAGCTCCCGTGCACCCTGACGTCCTGTGGGGGTAGAAGCAGCCCCCTGTCACCGGCGCCCAGTGCCCGAGCGGGACCCGGAGCGCCCTCCCCAGACGGGGGCAGCACACGGTGGGGCGGCCGGCACAGGGGCTCGGGGAGACGGCCTCTCCCTTGCCCTAGGCGGGGCCCGCATACGCTCAGGAGCCACAGAGACTGCGAGCTTTGGGCTTGATTCTGGGTGGGCGTCGGACAGCCCGTCTCTGCCCCGGGGGGGGGGCTGGGTGCCCAAAGCGGGCAGGTGCAACCTCGGAAACTGAAACGCCGGTGGTGGGCCTTGGTGATGACGGAGCTCTGGAGGGTGGGGGGCTCAGCTGGCAGTGACTGGGGGAGGGGTGCCGGCAGGGGGCCCAGGCTGGGGCGGTGTGGGCGGTGTGGGCCTGGCACTTGATGTCAGCCATTCAGGTGACCCCACGATGACAGACTGGGGAAAGGACCTGGGGAGGGCGTGTGGGTGCAGACAGGCCTGGGGGTCTGGTAGGCAACAAGTGCCAGGGTCCTGCTCTGTTGAGGGGACAGCTGCCACAGGTGGGGGGTCCTTCCCCAGGGCAAGGTGCCTGCCCCGACACATCTCCTCAGGAATGGAGGGCTCCCTGCTGCTGGCTGCCCGCCTGGCGACCAGATGGGGGGAGAGGACCTGGGGCACCGGGAGGGGGCTGGGAGGGCTCCGGGGACAGGAGGGAGAGGAAGGGGCTTGTCCTGGTGGGACCGTTAGTTTGCACGAACCCCTCACTGCCTCCTGGAGTCGCCAGCACAGAGGGCAGACCCAGTGGAGTACAGGGACTCAGAGCTGAAGTGGGGCATGCAAGTAGGCTGGGCCCTCAGGGGCCTGGGGGAGGGGTGCCTGCAGAGCTTTGGGGGAAGGCAGAGGTAAGGGTGAACTTTGGCGCCGTTTTCCTGGTAATGCCCCCAGGGCATTTTTGAGAGGAGGTGGATGGATTTTGGCAGGCAAATTCAAGATTCAATAGCACTTGGTTTAAGGTTAGAGGAGCTGGTCCTGGCATCATTAGGGGTGAACAGGACATGGCCCTGCCTCCCCAGCATAGGTCATGGTCAGGTCAAGAGGCCATGACCTTGCAAGTGGGGGCTGTGACCCAGTTAGGTGGTGACAGTTGCCCAGACTAAAGCAAGCCCAGTGGGTGTGCCAGAGAATCCAGGCGGACTTCCTGGATGAGGTGATGGAGGTGCCCAGACTGAGGGAGGGGAGCGCCTGGCTCAAGGTTCAGTCGGGGAGGGCTGGGGATGGGGGCTGAGAAGATGGTGGGAGGGGCAAGCCAGGGGCCCGGAAGAACTTGGAAGTCAAGAGGAAGTCAGGTGGCAACAGAGCAAAGAGGTCCAGAGCCATCAACCACATGCAACAGCCAACGTGGGGACCACAGGAGCTCAGTGGGCAGCTCAGGGCTGAGCACTGGGATGTGTCCTCCACTGTCGCTCACCCTGCGCCCCCAGTGGGGGAGCCATAGTCTCATCCTGTCCCGTCTGCTCTGTGTGTGTGTGGGGGGTGCTGAAGGGCCAGGGAATCTACACCCATCTTGGCACCACTCCCCACGCATGTGCACGCACCACACCGATCGCATGTATCACACACGTCCTCACACACACTACCACACACACAATCAATTCAAAGAGGCCCCATAATAAAGTATACTGCTGAAAAACGCCACTCTCAAATGAAATGAAGAATTCTAAAAATAATCTACATGGGAGAAAAACACAATAGCAGCCCCAAAATTAAACAAAAAACAAAAACACCTAAAGGGAAGAATCATTTTGGTGTTGCGGTGGGCAACCTCCAAGGTGGGCCCAATTCTTCCTGCTTCCTGGTGCCCCCCTCTCACGAAATCCTCACACACTCCACTGTCACCAGCCTGTAGGACCAGTAGATGACGGTGTGTGGCTCAACAAGACAAGCTCACGGAAGACATCGTGGCTGCGGTCTGGCCGTCTCTTGGGTCCTCATGGGGGGGAAGCTGACCGCCCTCACGTGAAGGGCCTCATGCAGCCTTTCGGTAGCCCAAGACGGAGAGACTGAGGCTTCGAGCCAACAGCCAGGTGCCGTTGCAGAAGCTCATCCTCAGCCCACCTGAGACATCAGGTAAGCGGAGCCCTGGCCAACCCCCTGCCTGGGATGGCACCTCATCGGGGTGCCCTGAGCTAGAGCCACCTAGCCGGGCCATTCCTGAGTCAGATATGACGTTGCAAACACTTACTGTTTTAAATTACTAAGTTCTGAGGTAACCTATACATAGCAATAGATAACTAATTCAGGCATCAAACTTTCTCTCCACAGTATTGTACACAGAAAAACAAGAAGACAGTAACTGGAGAGTTTTGAGGGGGAGAATACAATGACCCAAAGATGTCTGCCTCATCAACTTAGCTTTCAAGTAAAGGATAAAAGTCTCAGATGTAAAAGGGCTCGCCTACATACCATTCCTAAAAAAAATCCTGCAGACAACAGAAAAATGAATAAAAGTAAGTAAGAAAGCAAAGGAACTTGAGGAATACAGTAAAATATAAAAAAATGAAGAGAAAAGGAGGAAAGCACAACTATTACCACATGGATCAGTTGTGACAATATACGTGAACGCTTTAAATTCTTCTGTTGAAGACAAGTGTTCCCATGTTCATAGCATTATCTACAGTAGCCAAACTATGGAAGCAGCCCATGTGTTCATCGACTGACAAATGCATAAAGAAGACACGGTATATATGTACAGTAGAATATTATTCCTCCATAAAAAGAATGAAATCTTGCCATTTGCAATGACATGGATGATGCTAAAGAGTATCGTGATTGGTGAAGTAAGTCAGAGACAAATACCATATGATCTCACTCAAATGTGAAATTTAAGAAATAAAAGGGGAAAAAAAGAGACCAAACAACAGCCTCTTAATATAGAGAAGACACCGATGGCTACCAGAGGGGAGGTGGGTGGAGAGAAGGATGAAGTAGGTCACGAGGTGTCAGGGGGGCCCTTGTGATGAGCACCAGGTGATGTAAGGGAGTGTTGAATCACTATACTGCACACCTGAAACTAATAAAGCACTGTATGGTAACTAGTTGGAATTAAAATTTAAAAAATGGGTAAAGAAGATGTGGTATATATATGTGTATCTGTCTCTATACATAACACACACACAATGGTATATTACACAGTCATAAAAATGAGTAAGATCTTGCCATCTGCACAACATGAACCTAGAGGATATCATGCTAAAGACATCAAAGACATAGACCATGTGATTTCACTTGTATGTGGAATCTAAAAAACAAAACAAATGAACAGATAAACAAAAACAAAAACAGACTCATCAATACCGAGAACAAACTGGTGGCTGCCTGCGGGAAGCTGGTGGGGGGATGGGTGAGGTAGATAAAGGGGATGAAAAGGTACAATTTCCAGTGATAAAATAAATGAGCCATGGGGATGAAAAGTACAGCACGGGGAACACAGTCAGTAATATTGTGCTAGCGTTGTGTAGGGACACATGGTGTCGACACTTGTGGCGAGCACAGCTGAATGTATGGAACGTCAAGTCACTATGCTACACACTTGAAATTAATATGTTATATGTCAACTATACTGCAATAAAAGAAGAAAGAAAAGAAAAAAACACAAATATTCCTAAGTTGGATCAAAAAACAAAACCCATCTGGATGAGGTCCACGAGAGCCACACTGGAGGTTGTCACAGACCGTGCAGAGAGAAGGAGGGCAGTTGTGTCTCAGGGTGAGCCAGAGAGGACAGCAGTGGGACAGCCTGGGGGCCCATTGAAGGTGAGACAGAAGGGCAAGAGATGGTGCCAAGGATGAGATCAAGGCTGCTTATGTTATGAGTCGAGTTGTAAGTCTGCATGTATTGGATTTCATAACAAAATACATAAAGCAAAAATGGTGAAAAATTGAAGAAAAAGCTGTCAAACTGCAATCATGATAGGAGACTTTAACTCATCTTTGAAAGTTCTTGACAGATCACATAAACAACAAAGAGAATGTGAATGTCCTGTTTTATAAAACTTTGATAGTAATGAGTAGGGAATATGTATTTTCTAACGATTTCAATTTCGATAATGGGCATGGGACACACACACATACCTGCCTACCTTTCGTCTATACCTATATTTGAAACCTACAAGCAGGAAATGTGTGTTCTTTTAAAAATTTTACAAAATTCAATTCTAGAGTAACCACGAAAGCAGCTTTAATTAATTTTTTAAAAAATCAGAAATTGTACATGAAATTTTCTGAACCACAATACAAAAGCAGTCACTAGTAAGATAGAAAAAAGGAATCAAAACACAAGGAATTTTAAAACCTCTCTCGCTAAAACTACATAGGAGTTAGTGACGACAAAGTTCTACATATAAACATATATGAGAAGGCCAAAGCTATAATTAGAGGACAATATATAGCCCTAGATGCTTTATGTCATAAGAGCAAGTTAGTGTAACAAATTAAGCACATAGTTGAAGAAGCTAGGGACAAAAATAAATTAGCAACATGAATCTCAGGAATATAAGAGAGAGAAAATAATAAGAAATAAACCAACTGATTAAAAAAAACAGCAGTAGAATTATAAATTTATAAATTTATTTTTCTTTGAAAAAGCCAATAAAGTAGAAAAACTTAATCAAAAGTGAAAATGATGAAGCACAAATATAGCAATGCACAAATCTAGGAATGAGTAAAACAATACAATAATAAGGGGAGAAGGTTTTTAAGAGCATACCAAGTGCAGCTCTAGGCTACTGAACATGAAAGACCAGGTTCTGGGAAAGTCTTGAGAAGAGGTGAGGACCTGACGGGACTCTGCCAGGGAGCACTGGAAATGCTGGCGGGGAATGCACCCCAGGGCTCTGCCCACGTGGATTTGGGAGAATTCTTTTGCATCATCAAGGACAAATACTTCTCTACTATTTAGCCTGTTTCAAACATAAAAGACAAGCTTTTCAATTCATTTTTAAACTTGGAAAAACCTGAGACCAAAACTTGATAAAAGAAATCCCTAAAAGAAATTCTGTGGGCAAATCCCACTTTGGAGTACAGTTGCAAGAATCCCAAAAGACATTAGCAAATAAAATCCAGTAGAGTATCAAGGACAACTGCGCCAGAACTGGATGAAATCAGTTTAGAAATACAATGATGATGCAACACTACGAAGTACATTAATTCAGGCACGTTAACATAAAAAGAAAATCATGTAACTGCTTTAAAGTTGCCTGAAACATCCATTGCTGATTGGGAAAAATAAAAGGCAAAACTTCATAAGAAATTTAGGAGTTGAATTAATGTTACAAAGCACATAAATTTCAAATCCACAACCAAGATCATATTTTATACAAAAAAACTAAAATAGGGGTTCTTACTTCAAGAATCTGGACCATTCCACTTGATAGCAATGCACACATACCCATATACTGAAATCAAACCTTTCATGAACTCAGGGAGTCCACTGTGGGCCTGATCCCGTGTTAAAAACTCCTGCACTCAAAGAATGTCCACGAGAGCAGAAGAAACAGACACATAAATAAGACGGATTGTGGCTCTCACTCTGTTATTCAGAGTTGTGTTGGAAGCCAATGCAATAGGAGTGTAAAAAGAAATAAAGTATACATCTTGGAAAGGGAACAGATGGAAACTGTCCTCACTAAAGACGGAAATTCGAAAACCCCACTAAATCAACTATACAAAGTTTAGGGGAAGGAGGGGCATTCAGTGGGACAATTATAGGAAAAAATACACACAAAAAGCTATAGATTTTCTTCTATCAGCAACAACCAATTAGGAAGTTTAATGGAAAAATACTGTTTATGTGAGCAACAAAAATGACATAAAGTTCAGGAGTAAACTTAATCTAAGAAAGTGCAGGACTTATTAAAAAATCTCAATTTTCTAAGGAACACTTTGGAAAGACGAACCTCGTTTCTGGATGAGAAACACAATACTTAAGAATATCAGTTATTTCTAATGGAATCTATAATTGAATGTAATTTTGATCAGAATCTCCAAGAAATATTTTTGCCTTTTTGCTTGTACACGTAGACAGAATGACTCAAAAGAAAAGTAAGTAAGAGTAGCTGACAAACACGAGGTGAGCGGTGCAGAGGGAGCCGCGCTCTCAAGGGCAAGTGACAGAATAACATCTGAGTGGTATGGCATCTGTGGTTTTGTGATGGAACGGCCACAACCCGCCAGGCGACCCCGAACTGAGAAGGGCAGATGGTGGCCCTTTGGGGCTCCAAAGGGGCTGAAGCCTGGGGGCTCGCCACGTGGCTGGAGACAGGAGTCACCTCGCCCAAACCCGAATAAATTCCAGAAGGGAGGGCAAATCACTGACCAGTGTTTGAAGAGGTGGATGAGGTGACAGGGAGAGGTCTTCTATGGTCACTCTGCACCAGATGCCCACCACGCCTTCCCCCGAAGGGCCACACCCCCTCGGGCACTGGTACGGCTGCAGTTCCCCCTCACACGGGAGCGCACTGACCCCGAGTCGGTAGCTTGCCCTGGGTGCTCAGCTAGCAGCCAGGTGGCACGGCTCCTGCTCCACCCTCTCTTTTTCTCTCTCTCTTTTTAAAAGATTTTATTTATTTGAGAGAAAGCGCTCATGAGCACAAGTGGGGGGCAGAGGGGCAGAGGGAGGGCAGAGGGAAAGGGAGAAGCAGACTCCTCGCTGAGCAGAGAGCCCAATGTGGGGCTCGGTCCCAGCACCCCAAGATCACAACCTGAGCCAAAGACAGACGCCCAACTGACTGAACCACCCAGGCAGCCTGAGGTCTACACTCTCGATACCTGGGGCCCCACGGATGATGCTTCCTTACAGTAAAAACAGCAGGAGCAGCCTGGGAACAGACCAAGAGCCAGACGACAGTCTTTCCAATGTATCATCAAGATTTCATATTTTTAAGGTTTAAAAATTGCGATGGCCTGCTATTAGGTGTGCAATGTTTGTAATTGTTATAGTTTCCTGCTGTATTAAAATTTTTATTAACACATAATGTCTTTTGTCTCTTGTAACTGTTTTTGATTTAAAGTTTGTTTTATCTGATATTAGTATAGCCACCCTGCTCTCCTTTGGTTCCTATTTGCAGGGAGTAACGTTTATAACTTGTTGGTGTCTCTGGATGTAATGTGAGTCTCTTGCAGACAGCTGCCCCTGGAACAGCGCGAGGGTCAGGGGTGCTGACCCCCCTCCCCACACAGTCGATAATCTGCACAAAACTTTCCATTTCCCCCAAACCTAACTGCTAATAGCCTACCGTTGACCAGTAACCTGACTGATAACAGAGCAGAGGACGGACGGATACTGTCTGTGCACATTTGGGTTCTCCCAGTAAAGTAAGCCAGAAGGAAAGTGCTGAGGAAATCAGGCAGAAGACAAAACACGCTTCCAGTCCTGCACCGTCAGAAATCCGCGTAGACATAGACCTGCACCTTCAGACTCATGCTCTCATCGGCAGCTGGATCGTGTTCGCTCACACGCTGTTCTGCCAGTCTCCGTCTTGATTGGACAGTGTGATCTGTTTACAATTAAATAACTACTGGTAAGGAGAGACTTCTGTTGTTCTGCTATTTGTTTTCTATATACCTGACAGCTTTTTGTTTCTCATTTTCTGCATTAATGTCTTCTTTTGTGTTTTGCTGATTTTTGTAGTGAAACATTTATATCCCGTCATCATTTCTTTTTGTGGATAATCTTTAGGTGTTTCTTTGTGGTTACCATGGGGGTTACAGCGAACATCCTAAAGTAATGGCTTTACATGTAAAGCCAGTATAAATTCTGAGTGTGTATATACGTATGCTTTTATACATTGTGTGTTCAAAGCATAACCAAATATTATTTTTAATGCGTTAGTTTCTTCAATTATCTAGAAAACAAAATGTGGAGCCACATACCATTATCACAAAAAGTTAGCTTTTATAATTGCTCATGTGTTGGTCTCACTGAGACCTTTATTTCTCCATGTGACCTTGAGTCACCCTCTAGTGTCCTTTCATCTCACCCTGCAGGACTCCCTTCAGCATTTCCTGTAGGTCAAGTCTAGAAGTGACAAACGCCCTCAGCTTCTGTTTAACTGGGAATGTCTTAATTTCACCTCACTTTTGGAGGACAGTTTTGCTAGATATAGAATTTTTGGGTGACAGTTTTTTTTTCTTTTAGCGTTTTGAATATGATCAGCCCACTGTGTCTGGTCTCCCAAGTTTCTGATGAGATGTCTGCTGATAATCTTACTGAGGATTCCTTGAATATCAGGAGTCACATCTCATTTGCTGATTTCAAAGTTTTCTCGTTGTCTTGGTTTTTTGATAGTTTGGTGATGATGTGCCTTAGTGTGAGTCCCTTTGAATTCATCCTACTTGGAGCTCGTTGAGCTTCTTGGGTCTGATGTTCACGTCTTCATCACACTGGTAGGTTTTGAGCCATTATTTCCTCAAGCACTTTCTCCGCTGCCTCCTCTCCCTCTTCTCTTCCTGGGGCTCCTGTACCATGCTGGCAGGTTCTTTACACTCTGTTCACTTTTCTTTAATCTTTTTTCCTTCTGTTCCTTAGACTCAATGATCTGCATGTCTTATCTCCAACCTCACTGGCTATTTGTTCTGTCTGCTCAAACCTGCTTTTCGAATTCCTCTAGTGAAGTTTCCATTTTAGTCATTGTATTTTTCAGCTCCATTATTTCTTTTTGAATTCTACCACGAGTTTCTCTTTATTGATGTTTTCATTT
The DNA here is from genome assembly GCA_002007465.1 of Ailurus styani. NCBI lineage: Eukaryota > Metazoa > Chordata > Mammalia > Carnivora > Ailuridae > Ailurus > Ailurus styani. The sequence goes on from LNAC01000933.1 coordinate 396,157, forward strand.
TATTCAGACATTGTTTTCTTGACTTCTTTAATGCCTTCCTTTAGCTTTTTGAGCATCTTTAAGATGGTTGTGTTTTGGTCTGTGGCAGCTAGGTCCACCATGAGGTCTTTTTCAGGGATAGCTTCTGTTGGTTTACGCACATGTATTTTTTTCTTTTGAATGGACCATACTTTCCTGTTTCCTTGTGCTTTGTGATTCTTGTGTTGAAAACTGGACATTTGAATCTAATAATAGTGCGGAATCTAATAGTGGTATGTCTTACATCAGATTCTTCTTCTTTAGGGCTTGCTCTTTGTTTACTTATTTACTTATTTTATTGTTGTCAGCTCTCTCTGTGCCAAGGATCAGCCTGAAGTCTAAGTCTAAGGTGCTCTCAGGTGTTTCCTGAGCATACATGTTCCCTGAATATGTGCAGGGCCCATCTGATTTCCCCCATAAATGCAGTTGCACTAGAATGTCCTAGTCTTCAATGTCTGGCTCCCCAAAAAAGAAAGAGAAACGTAAAGAGGGAAAAAGGTAGCCAGCACTCTAAATCCCCTGGAGTAAATTCAGCCCGAGAAGGAAGGGTGGGGCTTGCAATAATGGGAGAAGGTAAGACAACGATGGCAACCTCCATGGGTTCAAGAAGAAAATATCACAGAAAGTACCTTCTCTGATCACAGTGGGATGATGTTAGGAGTCAGTAACAGAAGGAAAACTGGAAAATTCACAAAATTGTGGAAGTTAAAGATTCCTTTTAAACAACCAGTAGATCAAAGAATAAATCACAGGGGAAATTAGAAAATACTCAGAGACCAATTAAAATGAAAATAAAACATGCCAGAATGTATGGAACACAGTCAAAGTTGTGTTCAGGAGGAAATGTGTTAATATACATGTTTTCATACAAAAACAAGAAAGAGTTCAGGGGTACCTGGGTGGTTCAGTCGGTTAGGAGTCCACCTCTTGATTTCAACTCTGGTCATGATCTCAGGGTTGTGAGACTGAGCCCCGAGTCAGGCTCTGCACTCGGCAGGGAGCCTGCTTGAAATTCTTTCCCTCTGGCCCTCCCCCTGCTTATGCACAGGTGCAGCGTGCACATTCTCTCTCTCTCTCTCTCTCTCTCTCAAATTAATTAAAAAATCTTTTTAAAAATTAAAAAAAAAAAGAAAGAGCTCAAATCAACAACCTAAATTGTACAGCTTAAGGAACTGGAAAAAGAAGAACAAATGAAACCCAAAGCTAGCAGAATGAAGGAAATAATAAAGATTAGAGCAGAGTCACAAGAAATATAGGACAGAAAAACAACAGAGAGTATCAAGGAAACAAAAGTTGGTTTTTCAAAGAGATCAACAACATCGACAAACTTTTAGTGAGATGAACTAAGAGAAAAGGAGAGAAGACTCAAATTACCAAAATCAGAAATTAATGTGGGGACATTATTGCTGATTCTACAGAAATAGAAAAGATAGTAAGTGAGAACTATGGACAATTATACACCACCAAGTTGGATAACCTAGGTGAAATGGACAAATTCCTAGAAAGGCAAAACCTCCAAACCATGAAGAAATAGAAACAGATCTATACCGATTAAGGAGATTGAATCAGTAATGAAAAATCTCCCGACAAAACAAAAAACAAACCCTAAATCTGATGGCTTCACTGGTGAATTCTACCAAACATTCAAAGAACTAACATCAATACTTCTCAAACTTTTCAAAATGAGTTGAAGAGGAGGGAATATTTCCTCATTCATTCAATGATGTCAGCGTTACACTAATGCCAAAGTCAGACAAAGACACTACAAGAAGAGAACTACATGGGCGCCTGGGTGGCTCAGTGGGTTAAAGCCTCTGCTTTCGGCTCAGGTCATGATCTCAGGGTCCTGGGATCGAGGCCTGCATCGGGCTCTCTGCTCAGCAGGGAGCCTGCTTCCTCCTCTCCCTGTCTCTCTGCCTACTTGTAATCTCTCTCTCTGTGTGTCAAATAAATAAATAAAATCTTTAAAATAAAAAAAAAAGAAGAGAACTACAGACCAATATTCCTATTGAACACCGACACAAAAACCTTCAACAAAGTATTAGCAAACAGAATTCAATAGGATAGAAAAAGGATTAAACAACATGAGCAAGTGGCATTTATTCCTGGAATGCAAGGATAATTCAACATATGAAAATTGATCAATGGACTATAATCCACATGACCACAAAAAAATCTTTTGATAAAATTTAACATCTTTTCATGATAAAAACACCCCAAGACTAGGATAAAAGAACCCACCTCAATATAATAAAAGTCATATATGAAAATTTGATAGCAAACACCATACTCAATGGTGAGAGACTGAAAGCTTTTCCTCTAAGATCAGGAACAAAGCAAAGATCCCTACTTTCATCCTTTCTGTTCAACATAGTATTGGAAGTCCTACTGAGAACAATTAGGCAAGAAAAAGACATAAAAGGCACTCAACGTGGAAAGGAAGAAGTAAATGATCCCTGTGCACAGATGATATGATCTTACATGTAGAAAACCCTAAAGATTCCACAAAAAGGACTGTAAGAATAAACAAACAGAGCAAAGTAGTAGACTACAAACTCAATACACAAAAATCTATTGCATTTCTATATACTAACAATGAATAATGCAAAAATAATTCCATTTACATTAGCATCAAAAAAATAAAACATTTAAGAGTTACCTTTACCAAAAAGGTAAAAGACTTATTTACTGAAAACTATAAAATCTTTTTGAGAGGAATTAAAGAATATATAAACAAATGGAAAGACAGTCCATGTTCATGAACTGGAAGATAGTATTAGGACGTCAATACCACCCAACGTGATTTACAGGTTTAATTCAATTTCTTTGACAATCCCAATGATGATTTTTGTAGAAATAGAAAAAGCCATTCTAAAACTCATAAGAAATCTCAAGAGACCCTGAATAGCATAAATAATCCTAAAAGAGAAGACCAAAGCTGGGACTCACACTTCCGGATTTCAAAACTTGATACAAAGCAATGGTAATGAAAACAATGTGGTACTAGCATAAAGACAGGCCATAGACCAGTGGAGTCGAACAGAGTCCAGAAATAAACTCTTGCATATACATTCAAGTACTTTTCAACAAAGTTGTTGTGATCATTCAGTGGGGAAAAAGACATGTCTTTAGACAAGTGGTGTGGTGAACACTAGGTATACACAAGCAAAAGAATGAAGCTGGACCCTTACCTCACACCATACGCAAAAAATTAATTCAAAGTGGATCCGTGATCAAAATGTAAAACCCAAGTCTATAAAAGTTTTAAAAGAAGTATAGAGAAAAGGATTCACAATATTGCAGTTGGCAATGATTTCTTGGAAATGATACCAAAAGCACAAGCAACTAGAGAAAAATTAGGCAAATTGAACTTTACGAAAAATAAAACATTCTGTGTACTATCCACAGAGTCAAAAGGCAACCCTATAGAATGGGAGGAAGTCTTTGCAAATCACCGATGTGATCAGGGATTAGCATCCAGAATTTTCGAGAACTCCTAAAACTCAACAACAAAAACTTGATTCAAAAATGGACAAAGAACTTGAACAGACCTTTCTTTACAGAAGACATACCAATGGCCAATGGACACATGAAAAGATGCTCAACATCACTAATTATTAGAGAAAAACAAATCAAAACTATAAGGATACCACCTAACACTCATCAGGATAACTAATATTAAAAAAAACCAAAATAAGTGTTGGAGAATGTGGAGCAATTGGAAGTGTTGGTGGGAATGTAACATGGTGGAAACTCTGGACAACAGTATGGAGATTCCTCAAAAAAATAAAAACAAAATTACAACATGATCTAGCAATTCCACTTCAGGCTATCCACCCCCAAATTAAAAGCAAGATCTCAAGGAGATATTTGCCCATCTTCATCCTTCACACTGGTGACTATTCACAACAGGTACACCAGGGAAGAATCCAAGTGTCCACGGACGGATGAACGGGTAGGCAGTGTGGCGCATGGCACAGGGAGTCCATTCTAACGCCTGCCTCAGCATGGCTGAGTCTTGAGCACCGGAGGCTCCGTGACATCAGCCCACGACAAAGAGACAAGTACTGCGTCATTCTCATTACGTGAGACGCTCAGACCCTCTAAGCTAGAAAGTGGAACGGAAGCTGCCGGGACTGGGGAGGAGGAAGCGGGGAGTCAGGGTTTGATGGGTACAGAGTTTCCGTGTCTCAAGATGAAAGGAATTTCAGAGTTGAACGCAGGTAATCGTGCCACAAAACACGAACACCACTGAGCTCTACACTTGAACACGGTTAAGATAATACATTTTACATTATGTGTATTTTGCCACGATTTTTAAAAACTGGAGGATAAAGTTCCTACAGGTTAGTAGAACTGAGCACTCATTCGGAACAGGGGTAAATCATAAGCAGGCAAATGGTCAGTAAGCACAAAAATGCCGAATGCACAACAATCACAGACGTGGGCCAGACCAAGAGCACACCACTCCCCCCGGGACACCGGCGCACCAGCAGGAGAGCGCGAACACCGCCAAACTGCACAAGTGCCCGTGCGGAGAGCACCGGGCCCTCCCTCCCTCCTCGGCGAGGAGCTCGACACCTTCCCGAGCTCTGGATGCTCTCCTGGCAGCGGGCTGGATGCCGGCCCTCCACGCGCTTCTTTCGGCCCCGAGGGCCCCACGAGGCCGAGCCCGGTGCGGCGGGCAGGGCGTGCGTGGAGGCGCGGCGAGTTGCTGAATGGCCCGAGGCCACACTCGCCCTAGGGTGGGGGCCGGTCTCCCCCAGGTGCTGTTCAGCGAGCCGCACCCCAGGACCCTTGCTTCTTTGCAGGTGTGCCCTCTCCGGGGCTCCCCACCCCCCCACCCCCGCCAGCTTTGCACAAATGTGTGAGGGGAGCCAAAGAATGGACTGATGCACTAAAACGTGGAAAGAATCAAACTATTTGTGGTTTTCTTAAAATAATCACAAGAAGGGTGCCCGGGTGGCTCAGTGGGTTAGCATCTGCCTTCGGCTCAGGTCATGATCCCGGGGTCCTGGGATCAAGTCTCGCATCAGGCTCCCTGCTCAGTGGGGAGCCTGCTTCTCCCTCTGCCTGCCGCTCCCCCTGCTTGTGCTCTCTCTCTGTCAAATAAATAAATAAATACAAAATCTTAAAAAAGACAATCACAGGAACTTGGTTTTTCCAGTGTCACAAAGCGTTCTGTGGCGCAAACACGGTCGTCCCACAGTCTGTGCCCTTGGGGATCAGCGGGCCTGGCAGGTAGAGCGGATGGATGGACCGCAGCCTGGCTCCAGAGATGAGGAAATGCCCGGGGTGGGGCCGGCCCACACCCTTCACCGCGGCCCCGCTCCGGCCCTTCTCCGACCTGGCCCGGCCCAGGGAGCTCCCTGAAGGCCTCCCTGCCGGCCAGCGACAGGCCCGGCCGGTGTGACAGGCACCGCCCGGGGCAGGGGCCCGAGCTCCGTCCAGGGGCCCCGTGGCGTGAGCCCGACTCTGCTCGTTGCTCTCCCTGCGGATTCCCAACAGACACCCCCGAACAAGGGCCCCGCCCTGCCGCAGGCTTTGCCGGCCTCGCGGGGGGCTTTCCTCAGCACAGGGTGGTGGCCAGAAGGGCTCAGTGGCCCACCAAGACCCGAGTCCTGCCGAGGGGGCACCTGGGCCCCTTGTGCCTACGCGCCAGTCCGGCCCTGGAGACTGCGGGTCCCCGGGCTGGGGGCTCAGGGCCCCCCCCGCCCTACCCTCCTGCCCACGGATGGCGCCAGGAGGGCGGACCGCGAGGAAGGCAGACAGCGTCCCTCCCCGGCGCCCGAACGCCTGTCCTGCCTCCTGGCCTTGGAGAGACGCGGCTGCGGATGGACCCCAGAGGCCTTTTTTGCTGTTGTTAACCAAGTGCAAGAGCACCCGGGGCCCAAACTCCTTTACTGGAAGAAAAAATCACAAACCCGTGGATCTCCGCTTCCTTTTCTCGGCTATTGACTAAACACGAAGCTCCTCTCCTTGGGGATGGTTGGGTAGATCGGGGGAGGGCGCGGGAGCCGGGGAGCTCTCGCGGGCTGCGGGGAGGGTAAGCCGTGGGCACCGGGCAGGACGGCCCGCACGCCGCAGGCACGCGCCCTGCTGCTTCGCGCGGTGTTGTTAGCGTCGGCAGAGACCTCTCGGGGGTGACCACCCACTCCCACCCCGAAGTCATGCTCTCCGCGTGCTGGGCCCCCAGGTTTCTGCTAGTCCTGGGAGGTGTGGGGTCTGGCCTACCCGGGGAGCCCCCGCGGGCCCCATCAGCCCGGGCTCCTGCTTCACCCCGATGCCCACCATGTGCCCCTGCCTGGTCTCCCCTCGCAGAGTTCGGGGGGATGCCCCGTGGGCCACTTTCAGCCTCAGTGGAATGGGGGACAGGCTGGGCTCCTGCTGCTTCCCGGCTAGGGTGTCAGAGGCCCTGGGTCACCGTCCCAGTGGCTGGGAGGCCGTGGAGAGCTCACCGGCCGGGCACTCCATCCGGAGCGGGGGGCGGCCTCCCAGAGGGTCGGTGGTCGGTGGCGGGGACTTGGGCGGCGGCCGGCGGAGCGTGATCGGCAGGCCGGACGGACACCCGACCTCCCAGGAACCAGCGCCCCAGACGCCGAGCCCCCGGGGTATTTGGTGCCCGCTGGCGGCGGGGACGGCGAGGGCTCCCCGCTGGCCCGGGACGGACAGGACGGTCCCCTCCCCGCAGCCCGGCCGCAGGGCCCGGAGGGCGGCCGGACACTCGCTCCGCAGCCG
>LNAC01000933.1:403672-414317 GCA_002007465.1 Ailurus styani
CTGCCCCGCAGCGTCCCCCTTGCTCAGGCCCTGCTCCGCGACGCTGCGGGCAGACGGCGCGTCTGGCCCTGGGCTCCCGCCGCCCGGGGCCTGGGAGGGTCGAGGTCCGCTGGGAGAGGGCAGCGGGCCAGGGCGGCGGGAGCCCCGGTGCCGTCGGCGGGACTCAGGGCCTGGACGTGCAGGCCGAGGTCCCCCCCTTCGCAGGAGCTCCACAGAGGGCCCTGGTGCTGGGCCCTGAGGCCGCGGCGCTGTCCTTATCTGATCAGAGTCTTGGAGAGGGTGACAGGGGTCCCTGCCCCCACCCTGGAGAGGCGGCCCCCCAGGACCACCGTCCTCACGGAGGTGGGGTTCAGGCACGGCTGGGCAGAGGTCCCTGCGCTCTGGGACAGGGGCGAGGGCAGCCCCAGCCTAAGAGGAGCAGTTCTGCAAATCCCTGGTTTGGCCTCCCCCCCCACCCCCATCCACGAGGACAGGGGTCCCAGAGACTCGCGGTCACTCGTGTGTGCCCCGGGGGCTGCCATCTTTGCGTGCGCGCCTTCAGGTCTTCCTGACCACTTCTTTCCCTCCCTACCCTGATCCCGGCACCCCAGCTCCCGGGTCTGGCCAGGCTCTAAGGAGGCAACTTTGTGTCTTCCAGGAGCCCGGCCCTAGACGCACAGCGCTCAGGCAGTGGGGAGCAGGGTCTCCCGTGAGGGCAGATGGGCCAGCCTGGCTGCACCATGGGACACCCCTGCTCTCATGTCCGGAGGGCCTGCCCCCTGCTCCTGGCTCCCAGAGCCCCCGGGGCCCGGCGCCTGGTCCCTGCTCACCCTGCCCCCCCGGCCCGCCTCCCACGGTGGCGCCAGCCTCTCCCCTCGTCCTGCAGTGTTGCTCGGGGGCGTGGGGGCCCTGCGCCGGGCTCACGGACGAGGGTGTGCGAGCGTGTGTCGCGTGCACTTGTCAGCACGACCACTTGGAAGGGCGACTGTGTTCCCCCAAGGACACCTGCAGCACTTCCCTGGGCGACGGGATTTGGACCCCGAGTGTCACCACAGCCTCCTTGGGGAGGGAGGTTCATCGGGCCAGGTCACGACAGAGATCCTGGCTAACGTGCTGGGCACGCGGGCCCCGCCTACGGTCCAGCAGCGGCCATTTCCCCGGTCCCCGCGTGTGCTATCCTAACTCCCGGAGCTGGCCATCGCGGTGACCGGGATCCGGCCTGTGTGCTCGGGGACATGGCAGTGGGGGGTCCGGGGGCCGCTTGGATGCTGCCCCCGCCGCAGCCCAGGGAGCAGACCCCGCACAACATCACGGCCCTGGAGGCCAAGGCCTGGGGGATGCGGGGCTGGGGGCCTCGCAGGTCCTGAAGGAGTCTCTAGACCCCGCGGCTTAGCCAGGCCCCACCTCCCCTGCTGGGCTGGGTGTTCCGTGACAGCAGCTTGACACGGCCACCAGTGGACGGCTGCGTGATTCCCTAGCGCCGTTAGGAAGGACCGGCAGGGACAGTCTGCACTCACGCGGGAGGGAGGCTGACGCACACCCATGGTCTGGGCTCAGGCCACGCGGACCTCACTCTGTCTCCGTGTGTCTGGGGCTGGGGTGCCTGCACAGCCCCAGGGCGGGACACCGGGACGCCGGGACGCCGGGACACCGTGCCGACGGGCCGCTCAAGCAGAGGCGGCGCGGGGCTGGAGGCCTCGGGACGCGGGCTCCGGAGGGAGGGGCGTGAGCCCTGGGAGTCCAGAGGTCTGGACTGCAGGACGGCTTTGGGGCCGGTGGTCAAGGGCACGCTGGGGTAACCCCCTGAAATGAAAAGACAGGTTGCCTCAAGTTGTATCTCCTGCTCCGAAGGCGGAAGCACAGGCCTGGTGGGACTTCGGGTTTTGAAGGCGGTACGTTCCCTCTCGGGGACGCTGCTCTGAGCCACACGTTGGGTGACGCGGAGGCAGCCAGCTCGGGCCCTGGGGGTGGGCGGTGGCACGGGAGCAGGGCGCTTCTGTGCAGCCGGCCCAGGCTGGGTGCAGGCAGCCCTGCTGGCACCATGCGGCGCTGGAGCGCCTGTGAGGGAAAAGACGCCCTGAGGAGCGCCCTTCGGGGCGTCGCTGGAACACCCCGCCTTCTGCGCAGAGGCCCTTCTGTAGCGGCTGCGGGCCGCTGGGCCGGCCCTGCTGAGCGCCTGGCTGCCTCCCAGGTGGTCACGGTGGCATTCATCAGACACCGTGTCACATGTCCCGCAGAGCCGGTCACAGGCCAGAGCCTGCACACGCAGCTCGAGAGCCCCGCTGAGGGGCCCCCTGGCCCGCAGAGGGGACGGCTCCCAGCCGCAGGGCCTTCCCAGGGCCGCACAGCCTGGCGGCAGAGGGCCAGGCCCTGGGGAGGACTGGCCTGCGTCTCTGCGTCTGAGAGTGCGTCCCCGCAGGCTGCTGCAGTGCGGCCGCCACAGGGCCCTAGGGTCCCGTCGAGAAGCCCAAGGGGCCCGAGACCCTGGGGAGTGCGGCCTGGGTTCAGGCCCCGGTGCCTCCCATGTGGACACCAGTAGGCCTCCGGGCTGTGGCTTCACTGAGCAGCTGTGTGGGGTGGGAACCCAGGAGCCCGCCCTGTCCCGCACGGATTTGTCTTCCTGAGCTGCTGACTCTCCAGCTGCAGGTAGGGGGCAGCTCCCCCCGCCAGACCCCTGGCCGCCCACCCCAGACCCTCTCCCGGGAGAGCCCTGCCCTCCGACCCCTTGCCTGCGCTCACCCCTGGGCCTGCCTGGGCGGTGCTGCAGGGCGAGGTGGGGTGCCCCGGGGGTCGGAGGAGCCGAGGGGTACGGAGGAGCACCCGGCTCACCCTAGCTCACCCTAGGCCTGCCGGGTGTCCCGAATCGAGGCCAGCTGTGCCGAGGGCCCGCGGGGCTTGGCCCCGGGTGCTGGCGCCCCACGCGCTGCGTACTGTCCCGTGCCCCGAGGGGAAGCTCATCCCCAGGGGCACGTCCGTGCGGCGTCCCTGCTCTCGACGGTGTTTGCAGGGTGCCGGCTCAAGGACGAGCAGGCCGGCTGGCGCACGAGCCCGCGGTGACCCACGACGGTGCGCGCGGGGCTTCTGCGTCGGGGCCCGTGGTGCCCACCCGTGGTGCCCGTGGGCCGCCTGCGGGACGGGCAGGGACGCCACTTCCTCCCTGCCCACGTGGCTCCGAGCGGACAGGCCCTCCGTGCCTTTCTCACGCTCTGGCCGTCTCGGGGGACGTCCCCGGGGCAGAGTTTGCTCGGTGGCCTTAGAGATGCGTTTCGGAGGCGGCTTGTTTTCCTCTGCTCCCTCAGGGCAGGGCCGCGCTGCCCTCCACTGCCTCCAGGGACGCGGAGATGCTGCAAAGCCCACCGCCCGGGGCCCCGGGGGCTCAGCGAGGCGGCTGCCTTTCTCGGCTCAGGGCACCATCCCAGGGTCTTGGGATCGAGTCCCACGTCTCGCTGGAGCCCCGTGGACCGGCGGGGAGTCTGCTTCGGCCCCTCCGCACCGCTCTGCCCCCTCCCTGCTCCCTCCAAGAAGTGAACAACATCTCTAAGATCCCCACCACCCGCGGGAACGCGTGGGAATCAGCGTGTCACGGTGTGGGCTCCCGGGGCGGCGGGGATGGCGGTTTCTGTTCTTTTTTAACACCAGAGCCACCTCCTTAGTCTCGACACTCCCTCCGGGTCGCGGGCGGTGGGCGCGTACGTAGGTCTCCGAGTGCGGGCCGCGCTGCGTGCCGGGGAGCTCGCTGCCCCGTCTCCCCGGGACACTTGCTGGCGGAGGAGAGCGGCCCCTCGGGCTCCCAGGGGACCCGTCTGGCCGGGGCTCGGCTCCCGAGGGGCCCTCACCTCCCCGGACGGCGGGCTCGGGCAGGAGGTCTCTTCTCGGGGAGGGAGGCGAGCCCGGGAGCAGCGGCGTCGGGGGGCGCGTGCGAAGCTCCCCGCGCGCCCCGAGCTGACCGGCTCCTGCGGGCGGCGGTCTCCCCGGGAGGCAGGGCTCCCGGGGCGCCCGCTCAGGGAAGAGCTGCTGGCCCAGGAGGGGGCTCCCCTCTGCCACCCCGACGGCGTGTACATGCCACGAAGCCCGTTTACAAGACGTCTCCTAGTATTCCTGCCTCGTCGGAAGCTCCTCGTCCCCGGCTGCGCTTCGCTGAGCCGCAAGGGTCCCAGAGCGTCACGCACCTCGGTCCCCGGGGGCTCGGCAGGGGTCTCCTCCCGGGGGGCCCCCCCGCAGTCCTGTGCGCTCTCCTGGGAAGGGGCTGTGGGCTTCCACAAGGGGCACAAGGTTTCCGCCCCCGGGACCCGGCGCGCACATGGCACGGTGCTGGAAGTTTCTGCGGTGGTCTCAGAGGTCTGGGGTTGTCCTCCTCACTGTGACCCCCGCCCCGTCTGTTCTCTTTCTCGGAACAAACCACCCCCATGCTCAGTGGGTCCGACAGCCACCGCCTCCTTGGCTCCTTCCTGGCGGGCGGACGCTCGGGGCTGGGCTTCGCCGAGGGGCTGCCTGGGGGTCCCCTGAGCTCCGTCAGGCGACACTGGTCCACTGAGGCTGGCGGACGGGGCGAACGCGGGTGGCGTTCTTGCCTACGGGGCCCACCGCGCCGGCTCCGGCCGGGCCTTGCCGCCGCCTCTGCGGAGTGAGTCAGCCCCCGGGGCAGCGGCAACGTGTGGAACGAGGGCGGGGGCTGGTGGACGCTCAAGATCGGGGCTCAGGCGGCTGCCGGCGCTTGGCCTCAGCGTGGGCCTCAGCAAGAGGCGAGGTCAGCCGGGGCCGGGGGACGCCGACCTAGACTCTGGCTCTCGATGGGACGAGCGGCAGGGGTTATGGGACCACCGCCCGTCTACACCACCGCCCGTCTACACCGCTAGCATCTCCCACCGCCCCGCCCACCAGCTTCCCCTCCCCTCCGCTCCCCTGCCCTCCTCTTCCTCTCCCCAGGCCGGCACAGGCCGTCGCAGGGGCTAGGGTCTTAGGAAGATCTAGTCTCTGTCCTCGCAGGTCTTGCCCTGCAGGGGAAGGTGAAAGGCGTGTTCGTGATGGATAAGTGGTTTGTTGGAAAGGCTGTAAGATGCGACCCCGTGTCCCCGCGTACACTCGCAAACCCTCGGGGTGTGACCTCGTGTCCCCACTTAGGCTCGCAAACCCTCAGGGGAGACCCGCGGGCAGAGGTGCCGGCGTCCGGGACTGTCCCAGCTGAGGCAGGCGGGGGGCTCTCTGACGCCGGCAGGACTGGGGCACCTGCCAGAGCGTGCCGTCTGTCAGTCCTGCTTACTTTTCTTTGCCTTTTAAATTTTCACTAATGCTAAAATGTTACTAATGGTTGGCATTAAGCTCCCGTGATATTAATTTTGGGGGGAGCAGAGGATGTGTGTTCATTGTTCAAAATTCTTAAAGTCCCACGGGGCTCAGGGTGAAAGGCAGATTCTCCCCGCCCGCCAGCAAGGTCTGACTGGGAAGGGTCCGCTCCAGGTCCACTCGCGTGGCCGTGGCGGGTCTCAGCTCCCGTGGCCGGAGATGTTACCGCCACAGTCCCCACGCGCAGCGCGGCAGCTCGAGTGCCCCGGGACGGGAGCCGAGACAGAGGAGGGGCCCTCGAGAGCAGGCAAGACAGGAGACCGAGTTCCATCAAGACAGAAGCCAAGCCCTTTTGTCCGTGAACCTCAGGACGGACGCGACACTCTTGCCGTGATCTGCTTGCTGGAAATGAGTCTTGGGGTCCGGCCCACACTCCGGGGGAGGGCTCACACCCTGTCATGGGCAGCAGAGGCCGCGTCCCCACGCCGTGTCCAGACGTCCCACCGTCGTCCCTTTATCGATCTGTTCAAGTGGTCTGCTGGCCTTGCCCATCTCTGCGGTCGCCGGTCTTGACGGCTTCTTCTTCAGCCTTCACGTTGGGAGGCTCTCTCCCTACGTAAGAATTCCGTCTTAGCCGTCACTTTCTTTTGATTCCATTGTCTTCTGGCTTCCAGAGTCGTGGGAAATCTGTCTTCCCCTCACTGCGCTGAACACAACCTGCCTCCCGTCCCCGGTTGCTGCTGAGATCTCCCGTTCTCTTCAGCTTGGAGCAGTTTTACGGGGATGGACTCACTCCTGCTCTCTCTGCCTTTATCCTACTGGCACGGCCAGACGTCTCCCTCACGTCTGTGCGAAGACGGCTTTTACCGCTTTTCAAAATCTGTTAGTCTCTTCAGGGACGGCCTCTCCTCCGCTCTCTGCTTTCCATCTGGGCCTTAAAGGTCACACACGCCGGACGTCTTCACAGCCGCCACGAGACCTCACGCTCCCGTCTGTGTGAGGCGTCTGTTCCTGCTTCGTCCTTCAGTCCTGCCCATTTCTGTGCGCCTATTTTCCGATCAGTGTATTCTCTCTTCTGCTCTGTTTAATCGGCTGGGAACGCAAATCCTCTGAATTTTAACAATCAATCATTGCACTTTTTGTTTTTAGAATTTCCATTTTCTCTTCAGCTTACAGATTGCAGTTCTCCTATTCAGCCGTCTGTCTCATCTTCCACTCTCCTGAGGTAGAAATCACATTTACTTTGAAGTCTATATGCACTGGGGCGCCTGGGTGCCTCAGTCAGTTAAGTGACTGCCTTCGGCTCAGGTCGTGATTCTGGAGTCCCGGGATCGAGTCCTGCATCCGGCTCCCGGCTCCACGGGGAGTCTGCTTCTCTCTCTGATCTTCTCCCCTCTCATGCTCTCTCTCACTCGCTCTCTCTCTCTCTCTCTCAAATAAATAAATAAAATCTTAAAAAAAAAATAAAGTCTATATATGCTAACTCCCAAATCCGGGGCAACTGTGGGCCTGTTTCTGTGGTTTATTTTTTCCCACAGAGCTATGTGGTCCCATTTCTTGACCAGCCTGTTTTTTTTTTTTATTAAATGCTGGACATTAAATATGAAAGATTGTGGAGGTCCTGCTTAGTGTTACCGTCTTCTCTTAAAGTCAGATTTGATTTATTTTGGTGGGCAGTTGGTATAGAGACAGATTGCCTTTCCCCAATCAGGGGTTGATGTGATTTGAATCTAGGTTTATCTCTGTGGATCCTGGGTCATTTCCAGTTCTTCCTTACTCCTGGAGTAGAACTTTCTAAGGGACCCAGTTGAGAGCCTGGGGTGTTTCTGTTTAACCAAGGCTCTCGCTCCTTTGACAGTCCTGAATTCTAGGTGTTATCTCCCTACCACTGAGAGATGGCAAAAGCTAAGCTATGCTTTTTTTTTTTTTTAAGATTTTATTTATTTGAGAAAGAGAGAGAGAGTGCGCGCATACACATGCATGAACGGAGGAGGAGGAGAGGGGAGAATTTCCAGCAGACCCCCCACTGAGCTCAGAGCCCGACATGGGGCTCGATCTCATGACCCCGAGATCATGACCTGAGCCCAAAATCGAGAGTCAGACACTTAACTGACTGAACCACCCAGGTGCCCCTATGGTATGCTTTTTTAAAAAACAGGTTTCCTGAGTTATATTTTGCTTAACAAAATTCATCCTATTCAGGTGTGTCATTCAATAATTTTTGGTAAATTTACTGAATTTTTTTATCCTAAATCAGTTGTAGAAATTTTTCGTGGCCCCACAAGACCCCTCCTGCCGCTCCCAGTTAATTCCCTTTCCTATCCTCCATCCCAGGAAATCACTAGTCTACCTTCTGTCTTTGAATCTATTTGCCTTTTTTGGATGTTTCATATAGAATTCTCTACATTATTGTTCAAGAATAGGGAATAAAACAAACATCAATTCTCATTGTGTTGATGGTTTGTTGGATTTGCTGATGCTTCTTTGTGCTCTCATCAACTAAATAAGAAATATGATGACCAACTTTATGTCATATTTAGACAACTTACATGAAATAAATGCCTTGAGATGTACAAATCATCTAACGAACCGAGAAGAAATAGTCCTGTGTTTGTGACAGGGGTTGAACTGATTATCGAGAAGGCTTCCCTGGAGAATTCCAGCAAACATTTAGGAGAGCAGTTAACACTCATCCTGTATAAACTTTTTCAAAAGATAGAGGACAAGGGAACATTTCACAACACATTTTACGAGGCCCAAACCAGATAAAGCTACCTCTGCCTGAATTCTCTGCTGGGGGGGGGGTGGTCTCTCTGGGCTGACGACCAGGCCCAGTCCAGTCCCGCCCAGTCTGTCCAGGGAGAGCCGTTTCTCCGGCTGGTCCGTGATGACAGTGGTCGGGATGATGCTGTCAAGGCATCGAGTGACTGGTTGTGAAGGGCGCAGGGCCGGTCTCACCCCGGGGCTCTGCAGTGCTGGCTTCACAGCACGTTGCCAAGTGAGCTCCTCCATGGAAGCACCTTTGCAGGGCTCCGGGGTCGGGACAACGTGCTCTGGGTTTCACAGGCGCACTGGTGGGGGTCACTGCCTGCCGCCGGCACGGTCACGTGCACACTGTCCAGCGGGACCCGGGGAGGCACGTCCAAGTGTCCTATGTGGAGAGGAGAGGAGAAAACCTGGCATTGGCTGACGGGGGCCCAACTGCATGAACAATACCTAACGTCCACTTCGGGTGGACTCGTTCTCACGTTATTAGGTGTCCACTCGCGCTTGGTGGCACAATCCGGGTGCTTTCCTATACGTTCCTCGTTTTCCTACCTCCCACCTGGCGCGGGCCTGGTCCTCACCTGGACTCAGCTCTGCTCTTCTTACTGAGTCCGTGACCCCCGCCAGCTCTATTGTGCAATCCGCAGGGTCCGAGCCACGTGCCCCCACTCCTCCCGCGTGGCTTTGACCCGGCCCCCAGGACAGCAGAGGGGTGCAGATGCAGAGTGCGGGAACACTGACGTGGACAGCGCCCACCACCTCCCACGAGAAGTCCCAGAGCTGCTGGCGACCACAGGGAGGGCCGTGTGGCCGAGCTGGTGACACGCTGCTTGTGAGTGCTGGAGCCTAGGCGATCTGAGCTTCGTTCCAGCTTCAGACGGGAGCGGATGTCACCAGGCTCAGGACAGGGCGCTGGGTCCTCGGCCAGAGCTGGCGTCTGAGGCCTGAGGCCGAAGGAGACCTGGGGTGTGTCCAGACCCAGAGAACGGACAGCAAGTGCGGTTGCTGCTGCTGAGGTGCCCACGGCGGGGAGGGTCGGGAAGCAGATGGCCCCTGGGCACCAGGAGCAGGTGCCCGCAGACAGGCGTAACTGGAGCACCCCCCCCCCCGGAAGGGGCCCTTGGGATCACCTGGGCGGGACGCCCGTCTCACACCTTCCCTCCCCCCGCCACCCTGGGCCGGGCCTCTAGGACTGGGGCAGGGCTCCCTAGGTCAGGGGGTCAGGGAGGGGAGGCCGGAACAGCGCTCCGTGCCCCGCTGTGCTTCTGGAGGAGGCCGACTCCCTGCGGCTGCACCGACCCCTCCCCGGTTTGCACGCTCGCAGCCTCCGGCCGCCCCTTCTCTGCGGGCGGCTGCTGGGGGGAGGCTCACGGCCCTTCGACGGACCCCCTCTGCGGCCGCAGGAAATTTTAAACTGTCTACAAATCCCGCCCTAAGCGGGACCCGCTTCCCCGAAGACGGACAGTCCTCCGAGCCCGAGTGCGCGGCACTGCGGGCGCTGCCGGCACGCTCTGCGGGAGGAAGGGCCTTCCGGGGGCCCTGGCTCCGGGCTCAGAGTCACCCGGGCGTGGGTCTTCTGGAAAGCCGCAGAGTCCTACCAGTCTCTCCCCCGGGTCGCGGACTCGCAGGCCCGGAGGGCTTCACGGCGGCGGCTGTTACCTGCCCTCCAGACCCGAGCCTCTCCTTGTGCCCTGAGCGACGTCCACCCGCGGCCGTGGGGGCCCCGCCTCGTCATGAGCACAGGGCCACGTGGACACGGCTGAGGTGAGGCCGGCAGCCTGCCGCCCTCCGCCCTCCCTCTACCCACTCAACTATTCCACACACTTGACCCTCCGCGGGCGTCCACACGGCGGCCCGTGCGGGAGGGACTGTGTGCGCGCGGGGCAGGGTCCCCCGAGTGAACAGCTCCAATAGGGGCCGACGCTGCTCTTCCTGCACCCCTGCCACCCCCGCGCTGAGACCCCCACTCCTTCCCATTCCCCCCCGGCCACTGCCCTGCCCCAGGCCCCTGCCAGCCTGCCACCTCTCCGGCCTGTGTCTGCTGACCTGGCCTCCCCTCCCGAGGGGACTCAGAGGTCCGCCTGGGGGAGGCCGGCCGTTGGGGTGGT
This sequence comes from Ailurus styani, assembly GCA_002007465.1. Classification (NCBI taxonomy): domain Eukaryota; kingdom Metazoa; phylum Chordata; class Mammalia; order Carnivora; family Ailuridae; genus Ailurus; species Ailurus styani. The sequence goes on from LNAC01000933.1 coordinate 413,809, forward strand.
CCCAGGTGCTGGGTCCCGCTGAGCCTTCTCTCCCCGCTGGCGCCCCATGCCCTGCAGCCCACAGACCTGGGCTCAGTCCCAGGGGCCCGGAGCGAGAGGTCCTGCCGGTCTGCCCGGCCTTGCCGCTGGGGCCTGGCCTACGAGGGGGCCGGGCTCGGGGGGTGTCTCGGGGGCTGGCGGGCCCGGCCCGGAGGTCCGACGAGGGCGGGGGGCAGGCAGCTGCTGGTGGTCATGAAGGGCGGATGGGGAGCAGGTGGGCGCAGGTCACTGCCGACGGGACGAGAGGCCCAGGCCCCGTGCAGCCCGCTCGCTCTGGGACCGTGTGCGCCTCCCAGGGGCCCCGTCCCCACAGCCCGGCTCGGCACCTGCTCCCTTGGTGCCCGGCCACACGCGGCACCGACCGGGAAGCCGGGGGCTCGGACCGTCAACCGCCGACTACCCGAGGCCGACCGCCTGCCCCCCGGCTGCCTCCGTTGCCCGGGCCGGACGGCGGGCAAGCGAGGCCCGTG
>LNAC01000933.1:421781-437967 GCA_002007465.1 Ailurus styani
TCTCTTCTTCCATCAGCTAGTCTTCCCCCAGCCTGTGAACCAGGCTGAACCTTCTCTTCTTCCATCGGCTAGTTACAGGCTCCCTGCATGAGGCCATAGGTGCAGGCTGGGAGAGAGAAGGCCATGTAGCAGGAGTGGGGGCCACGGGCATTTGGGCCACTGGTTCACTTAGTGTGCTCGTGCCTTGGGGCCTGCGTGGGTCATGTACACACTGCCTTTGCGTGATGATGGAGCGCTCCCGTGCACGGCCAATGTCATGGCTTCAGGAGTCAGAGAACACCCAGCTGTCGATGGGCAGATCAGGCCACGTGGTAACTTGGTGGCCCATGGTCAGTGTGGATTGTCTTGGGGAGAGTTTTATTTTAACATTATTGTGTTTTTTGGTTCATAGACACGGTACACCTCCCCACTCATTTAGGTCTTGATCTGTCTCAGCACTGTTTTGTAGTTTTAGGGGCACAGGGCTCAAACAGGTTTTCGTGGATTTGTCCCGGAACTTTTCTTCTTCCTGTCGTTGTCCTTTTAGGCCGTTGTGAACAACATTTTAAACATTCTGTGTTCAGTTGTTTGTTGCCAGAGTCTGGAAATACAATTAATTTCTTGAGGGTGCATTGATTTTTCTATTCTGTGACTGTTAAATTCATATGACTCTAGTAGCTTTTTAGTAAATTGCTTAAGATTTTTTATGTATGCAATCCTAATGTCCGTACATCGAGACTGTTTTACATTTTCTTCCCAATCTGTATGCTTTTTGTGCCTAGGCTTACGGTAGGGCCACGCCGTGGGCGAGCACCTTGAGTGGCGTGTTGGGTGGACGCTGTGGGTCTCCTCCATCTTGGATTAGCACAGCAGTCTCATCCGTGCCTGTTCCTTTGCTTAAGAAGAATGCATTTATCTTCTCGCATTAAATTGACATGAGCTATAAAATTTTCTGTGGATGTCCCTTATCAGGTTAAGGAAAATCCTACTATTCCTGATTTCTCAGAGTTTTGATTTACATATAGCAGTTGAATTTTGGCAAATGCTTTTTCTACAGCTATAAAGACCATCATATTTTAAATTTTATTTATTTATTTATTTAAATTCAATTAATTAACGTATAGTGTATTATGAGTTTCAGAGATAGACTTCATCAGTCTTATACAACACCCAGTGCTCATTACATCACATGCCCTCCTTACTGCCCATCCCCCAGTTACCCCTTCCTCTCACCCCCTCCGTCCAGCAACCCTCAGTTTGTTTCCTATGCTTACGAGTCTCTTATGGTTTCTCTCCCTCTCTGGTTTCATCTTGTTTTATTTTTACCTCCCTTCCCCCATGCTCCTCTGTTTTTTTTTTCTTAAATTCCACATATGAGTGAAATCATATAATTGTCTTTCTCTGATTGACTTGTTTCACTTAGTATAATCCCCTCTAGTTACATCCACGTCATTGCAAATGATAAGTATTCATCTTTTCCGATGGCTGCATAGTATTCCATTGTATATATACCACATTTTCTTTTTCCATTCATCTATTTATGGACATCTCTTTCCATAGTTCGGCTATTGTGGACATTGCTGCTATGAACACTGGGGTGCAGGTGCCCTTTCGGATCACTACGTTTGTATCTTTAGGTAAATACCCAGTAGTTCATTTGCTGGGTCGTAGGGCAGCTCTATTTTCAACTTTTTGAGAAACCTCCATACTGTTTTCCAGGGTGGCTGCACCAACTTGCATTCCCACCAGCAGTGTAGGAGGTTCCCCTTTCTCCGCATCCTTGCCAACACCTGTCGTTTCCTGAATTGTTGATTTTAGCCATTCTGACTGGTGTGAGGTGGTATCTCGGTGTGGTTTTGATTTGTATTTCTCTGAGCCCAAGTGATGTTGAGCACTTTCTCATGTGTCTGTTGGCCATTTGGATGTCTTCTTTGGAGAAATATCTGTTCATGTCTTCCACCCATTTCTTGATTGGATTATTTGTTCTTTGAGTGTTGAGTTTGATAAGTTCTTTATAGATATTGGATACTAGCCCTTTATCTGATAAGACATTTGTAAATATCTGTTCCCATTCTATTGGTTATAACAATCAAATTTTTAAAAAAATTATCCTATTAATATGATGACTTGAATTATTTGATTTGTGGATGTTAAATGAATCTAACATTTCTGGGATATATCTTATTTGATCATTTTCATTTGAAAAAATGTTGTTGGATTTGATTTTGTTAAGGATGTTTTCATCTATGCTCATGGGGGATAATGGTCTATAGGTTCCTTCCTTATAATGTCTTCATCTGTTGTGGAGGCAAAGGTAATACTAGCATCAAAACATGAGTTGGTAATGTTTACCTTTTCTATTTTCTGAAAGTCTGTGAAGATTTGTATTACTGCTTCCTTAAATGTGTGGAAGAATTCACCAGAGCAGCCATCTGGGCCTGGAGTTTCCATTTTGGAAGGTTCTAGATAATGATTTTAATTTTTCTAATCTGTAGACATATTCTGATTTTCTTTTTCTTCCCCCTTGATTTACTTTGGTTGTTCATGTCTTTCAGTGAGTTTTCGCATTTCTTCTATGTTGCCATTTTGGGGGAGATAAAGCTCTTTATAATGTCCTTTTAATGTCTGTAGGATCTCTAGTTTTGGACTCCAGTTTTACTCCTGATGTTGATAGCTTGAGGTTTTTCTTCTTTAACTGAATCAGTTTATCTGAATGTCTATCCATTTTATTGATATTTTCAGTAAGCCAGTTTTGGTTTCACTGATTTTTTATTTCATTGATATCTACTTTTTTCTTTTTAAATTTCTTCTTTCTCCTTTTTAATTTTTCTAACTTCTGAATGTGAAAACCTACATCTTTCATTTTAGGTCTGTTTTCCTTTTTTTTTTTTTTTAAAGATTTTATTGTTTATTTGAGAGAGAGAGAGAGAACATGAGTGTGGGGGGGGGAGGGGCAGAAGGAGAAGCAGACTTCCCGCTGAGGGAGGAGCCCCACACGGGGCTAGATCATGGACCCTAAGATCATGACTTGAGCCAAAGGCAGACGCTTAACCAACTGAGCCACTCAGGTGCCCCTGTTTTCTTTTCTAAAAAAGCACATTATGTACACAGCTCCCTCTACACACTGCTTTAGCTGCACCACCTGATATACTGGATTTTCATTTTCACTCAGTAAAAAATATTTTCTGACTGTCCTTGGATCTCTTCTTTGACTAAAGTATTACATATAAGAATTTTGTTTAATGTCAGAATATTTGGGGATTGTCCAGATAACCTTTGGCTACTGACTTCTAAATTCATTCCACTGTGGTCATAGAACATGTTCTGTATGATTTTGTCCCTTTTAAATTTATTGAGACTCATTTTATGGCCCAGTGTATGGTCTATTTTATGGAATATTTCATATGCACTTGAAAAATATGTTCATTCTACTGTTGTTAAGGGCAGATTTCTATAAACATCAATTAGGTAAATTGGTTAGTCGGGTCTTTTACATCTTTACTGATTTTTCCCCCTACATTCCATTGGTTACTGAGAGTAGTGTTGAAGTGCCCACTGTAATTGTGTATTTGTCATTTCTCTCTTCAGTTCTGTCAGTTTTTAATTCTTATATTTTGGAGATTCTTTTATTAGATGAATACCCGTTTAGATTGTCTTCTTGATGGATTGACAACCTTATCATTAGGTAACACTCCCCTTTATTATTCATAATACTGCTTGTCCTGAGTCTCCTCTGTCTGACTTAACAGAGCCACTCCAGCTTACTGACGATTAGCATTTAAATGGCTTATCTTTTTATCCTTCTATTCTTACCTGTGTGTCTTTGTATTTAAAGTATGTTTCTTTATTTTCTTAAGGTTTATTTATTTTTAAGTAATCTCTATACTCAAAGTGGGGCTGGAACTCAAGACCCTGAGATCAAGAGTCACGCACTCTACAGGTTGAGCCAGCCAGGTGGCCCTAAAGGATGTTTCCTTTAATATTGTTGGATCTTGCATTTTTATGCATTCTGACATCTCTGCCTTTTATTAAGGGTATTTTGACCATTTCTATTCAATGTAATTGATATATTTGGGATTAATTATACCAATTTGCTAATTGCTTTTATTTGCCCCATCTATTTTTTCTCCTCTTTTTCTGCCATAGTTTGGATCCAGTATTCTTTAGTATTCTATTTTACCTACTCTATTTATTAGCTCTGTCTCTTTGTTTTATTTTTCCAATGGTTGCTCTAGGGTTTACAAGATACATCTTTTACTTTTTTCTATACTCTACTTCTCATGTGTTTTAATAAACTTATGACAGTGAACTTCCACGTCTCTCTCCCATCCTTTGTGCCATTGCTATTATACATTTTATTCATACATATGTTATAAGCTCCAACGTACATTGGTATTTTCATTTTAAACAATTATCTTATAAAGTTATTTTAAAATGAGGCAAATTGTTACGTATCTGTCTATAATACTCATTATTCTATGTAGCTTTGAGTTCCATCTGGTTTAATTTCCCTTCTTTCTGGAGAACTTCCTTGATCTTTTCTTGTCAGTGCAATTTTGCTAGAGGAGGATTCTCTTAGTTCTTGTTGGTTTGAAATGTCCGTGTTCTGCTTTCATTTTTTAAGCTTCTTTTGCTGATTCCAGACCTCTAGGTTAGTGTTTTTCCCCTCAGTACTGCTGGTATGTGGTCCCGCCATCAGTGCCTTGCGTGGCTGCTGTCAAGAAGTCTGCTTCCCTGCACGTAAAATCCCTCCCCCAGTTACCGTCTTTTTCTCTGTGCTTGCTCTAAGGAATTTGTCTTTACCTTTTTAAGCAATTTTATTATGATGGTCCCTAGCACGTATTTCCTTTGTTTATACTGTTTGATGCTTGCTGAGTTTCTTGTATCTGTAACTTCATAGTTTTTATTAAATTAAAAAAAATCACTTGTTTCGTCAAATATTTTTCTGATTCCCTTGTCCCAGAATTCCAGTTACAGCTATGCCTGACAGCTGACAACACCCGTCAGATCGCCGACACTCTGCCCTTTATGCATTTTCCTCTGTGTGTTTCAGCCTGGGGTTTCCATTGCTGTTCCTTCTGTTTCACGGATCTTTTCATCTCTAATGCCCAATCTATTTAAAAACCAACCAATGATCTTTTATGTCAGATATTTTATTTTTGGCTCTAGCAATTCCTTTTGTTTCTTTTTAAATGTAACTTCCGTTTCTCTCCATTCCTTTCACAAACGGCGGACCTGTGGCCACAGCCCAGTACATCTCACTCTGATTTCAGGACCCTCTTAACTTTGTTTGCATTCCTTCGAGTATCTGGAGCAGCTCTGATACCAGATGCTCAGGACTTCAGGGCCTCATTGCGAGCCCCACAGTCTGACTCTTACTCCACCGCACTCACCTCTGTCTTCCACCGGCCTGTCTCCAAGCACTCGACTTCCTGCTTTCTAGACTCCTTGGGCCTTTACTACCACACTCAGCTTGGGCCCCGCCGCCTGCACCCCTAGGCCTGTTAGCCTAGGTCCTCAGGGTCCCTTGTTAATGTGAGACAGTGGAGAGGTGTGTCACCCCATCCAGAACATAGAGGCACACGTTATCAGTACCGTAGTCCCCAGGAGGGATTCCCAGTGAGGATGATGGGTCTCAGGCGTGTGTCAGGTAGGGCAGTTGACTTTTGGTTGGGTGACAGAGCACACTCTGACGCCTCGTCAGCCTGTATAGTCCTGCACCTTCTTGCACCCCAACCTACAGCTTTAATTAAATGCAAACTCAACTAGTCCTCAAAGTGTTAACTTCCCACCAGTAGCTGTACCTTAAAGAGGAGGGACAAAGCCAACCTAAGGAGACATGACCACAGATGACCCCTTTGAAAGATGATTAGAAACTCTGTTTTCAAAGAGGTCGGCAATTAGCAAGCAAGCCTTCTGTTGCAGATACAAAATTGTCAGGGACTTCTGGATGTACTGAGAGCTCATGTGAGTGGCCAAGAGAAAGTCAGAGCTCTGAAGGAACCCTTTCTAACACTTTGGGGCATTATTCAGTAAAGTCATTGGATCAATCTTTGGCATATTAATTCAATTAATGCAGTATTTTTGATCCTTGAAATTATATCCCAAACCATCACCCATCTCCCTATGCGCAGAGAGCCAACAAGCCCTATGAATTTTCCAGTCATTCATTGTTTATTTGTGAATAAATATTTATTGATCTGTGTGTTACATTTAATTATTACACATTCAAAATACAATTATTGAGCCCCTGTTCTGGGCGGGCCCTGTGTTGGGCCCTGGAGACATATCAGTGAACAACCTGGACAAGACTCTTCTTCCTCTAAGCTCCCCTGCAACTTCCTGGACCTTTTTGTCTGCAATGCCTCTCCGAGAGCCACCATGCCCTACTGGCCACCTCCCTAGTTCCCTGTGAATCAAGCACTTTTGACTGCAATGACAGCCTCTCTAGTCATTAAAATAGTTGCAGCCTGACCCTGGCAGCTAAGTCCTGCCATCTCACCTCTGTGATTCTGGGGCCTCATCATTCCCTGGATATTAACAAGTCCAGCTCTGTGACCGTATTTCCTACTCTCCCCCGGGGAAGGAGCCACCACTGAACTTGCGGTGCTGCAAGTTCCCCTTCATCAGTTCACTTATGATGGCCTTAGTGGGTGTGTCCTCTGGGCCATCCCGTGGACCAGAGTCCAGGTCGGTTTTCCGGGTAAATTTATTTCTCATAGGATACAGGTTATCAATTCTGAAACGGCTTTATGTGAATATTAGGATTGAACAAATAAGTAAATGGTCATGGGTGGTAGGAGCCAGGTTTTCCACTTTGAGGGTGGAGGTTATAGATTAGTCAGAAAGGGAAACTAGAATGAACCCTGGAGTAGTGGGTTGGAGTTGGAGACCTTGGTATGAAGTCATATTTAGACACACACACACACACACACACACACACACACACACACACACACACACACGTGCAGATCGATGGGTGGGAAGAAAGTTCCTCCACAGACATTTCCTTGCGTGCCTGGGGAAAAGCAAAGGCTCAGATATTTTGAGGACAATCGGGCACAGAGTCTGAGCTCACACTATTACTCAAAGACCTAAAATGTGCCTGCGGCTCCTATTAGAGGAGGGTTTGCAGATGATAGACTTGTGGCTAACCTCCAGCTCACCGTGGGTTCTCTGGTGGTCGTGGCCTTACTCCTGGACTAGAAAATTGCAGTGGGTGTACTTGGCAATGGGGTGAACTCCACACTGGGTTCTTGACCAGTGGGCTGTAAGCTGTACTAATGAGAAGGCCAAATGGAAACCTCTGAAATTGCTCCCTACCTCCAGGTGAGACAGTAAAATAGAAACTGTATCACGTTCTAGAGGGGATGACAGAATAGTGCCATTAAAGACCTAAAATACAGAGACTCGTAACGTAGCTGTGTTAAATTCACCCAGTCAGCACTGGAATGTGTCCTGGGAGTGACTGGGATCCACTACAGCGGTAACCAGGTAGTAACTCAGATGCAACTGCTGTTCTGGATACGCTGTTGTTGATAGAGTAGATGAGTGAGGACTCAGGTACATGGGGTGTGGCCGTTGATTCGGTGAGTGTGTCCTCTTCTATTCTGATTAGAAAGACTATGAGAATCAGTCTGCAATCATGTGGAATGGACTAAAAAAATATATTTACAATTTAGCCTCAGGTTCTGATAATTCTTCTGTCCTCTGTCATAATATAGTCCAAGGAAATCTGGGCCGCCTGGACCTCCCACAGAACATGACACTGATCAGTTACATTGATGGCCTCGTATTGATCAGCTGGGAGGAGGAAGAGTGTCTCCGGACCCAGCCCGTGCCATCTACAGCAGTGAATCACGTGCTCTCGGAGAAGCAGGGCCGTGGCGGGCAGAGCACTTGACCAGGGACAGCAAGGGACCGCGTGTCTGCAACTCCCTAGTTTGGGGTAGAGTCTGCTGGATTCACCACGTCATGAAGCCACATAGGTCCAGCTGCAGTCTTTCAAAAGTTGGAAGAGAGTGTGTGAGGAAGCTACAAGCTGGTAGCCCGGACCCCCATGTCACCATAATGGTAACGTCAGTGGCCTCTCCCCCAGCTCATACCTATGGCCACGTGACGGCTCTGTGTGACCAGATAAACGAGGAAGGGGCCTGAGCTCAGTGTATAGATGGGGTCATCCTGCTATGAGGACAAACGGGAAACCAAAGGCTGTTGCACTCCACCCACAGTCAAGAGTGTCTTGAAGACCGCGCAGGAGGAAAGCTGCCCCCAGGGCAGTGCTTCGAGCACCTGGTCGCCCACTCTGCGTGGAAGGAGGGGCGGGCAGCCTGCCTGGCCCGGCTGCCTGGTCAGGGAGCCGGAAGGTGAGACCGCAAGGTCAGGGAGAGGAACTCTGGGCTAGAGGCGTGTGCACGTGCATTTGGGAGTGGACACAAAGTGTGAAGATGATCTTTGCCACTTGTTAGTGCCCACCAGAAGAGGCCCTAAGTACCAAGCGACAGACTGTCTTGGCCAGTGGCATTAGCCAGTCTTCAGACCAGTTACCCAGTGGCATTAGCCAGTCTTCAGACCAGTCACCCAGATCCAGCATGATGGACCCCTACATGGAGGGGCCATGCGGTGGAGGTGCATCCACGAACGTGGACTTCCACTAAAGGCAGACCCAGCTCTGAGTGTCCAGACTCTCAGCAGCAGACCTCAACTCTCAGACCGGCACTGAGCCCCTGCTATTCCTCAAGGAGGCCAACTGGACACTTGGCGGCAAGTCAACTACCCTGGACTCCATCTATCCTGGAAGAGCTTGGGAAAGAGATGTTCCAGGAGAGACTTATCCTGCCCACAGAGCCTCAGCCTGCCAGACTGTGGAACGCCTGATCCACAGGCATGCAGGCAAGGAACCTGCAAACATGGCATCCAACTGGGGGCCCACGTCACAGCGAAGGAGCACGGGAGCGGGCTCACAACTATGGAGCCTGCTGGTCATACCATGTCCCCTACCACCCCGAGCTGCCCGGCCTCACAAAACCCTGGAACCTCTTTTTAAGGCCGAGCTGAAGCCCTGGTGAGGAGGCAAACCCTCAGAGGCAGGGAGCCCCCCTTCAGAACGCAGTGCTGCCTTACATTGGAGACGCTAATATGACGCTTGGGTCCAGGGCCAGAAGGGTACCACCTACCATCATTCCCACTGGCCCATGGGGGAATTTTGGGCTTCCTGTTTCTGCACCTCCAGGCTCTATGGGGCTGAAGGTCTGGTCCCCAAAGGGTCCTGTTGACCATAAGTCACAGCTGCCAACACGGCACTGTAGACTCCTATGTCCAGGGACCGACAGGTGAGAAGGGGGGTTGCGGGTTCTGTGGGGTAACTGCTCTGATCATCAGGAGGTAGGATGGACTTCAAGGTTTTGGGGGCTGGGAAGAGCACCTGTGAAGCCCGGGTGGTTCCCTTGGGTGCCTGAGGCACCCCATTCCCCCCCACAACTGTGGGAGGACACCTGCAGCAAGGTGGTCTCAGGTTTGACGCCAGCCCACTCCGCCAGGATGAAGGTTCGAGTCGCGCGCCGAGAAGCCGTGGAGACCGGCCGACCCTGGCAGAGAGGCCGTGAGAGTCACAGAGGAGAGGTCCTCACAGTGCCTGGGGGTGCTGCCCGGGAAGCAGAGGTGACTGACAGGCCCAGCTCCCTCTCCGGCCCCCGCCGAGCACTGGGCAGGGGGCTCGTACCAGGGTTGCTCCCGCCCAGTGACTCAGCTGGGGGTGCGAATGCCCAGGGTGCGTGCGGGGCACGCCACCTGGCCGAGCCCGTCCCGCGTCCTGCCCGAGTGGCCTCCCTGCCTCGCACCCGCCTGGCTCCCCCAGCCTCCGTAGGTGCGTCCCCGGGACGTCTCTTGACCTGCAGGGCATCTGCCTCTTGAAGGACATGAACTCTTGCCTCTTTTCTGCTAATGGTAACATTTTTTATTAAGCCCGTGATTTTCTTTATTCAGTGTTTGTGAGGTCAGTAAGTGTCTCGTTGCTCAGGGTCACACGGGACCAGGGCTGGCCCCTGCGGAGACTGACAGAGGCTCCTGTCAGCATTTCTTCGCAGCCGGATGAGAGGATGAGGATTCACTGCGGACCCAGCGAGGACGCTCACAGCAGGAGGAGCCGCAGACGGTTCTGGAAAGGAGCGGAAACCGCGTGCCAGCCAGGAGGCCGGGCCAGGAGCAGTCCTGGGGTCACCCTCACGGCTGAGATGACCCATGTACATGGGAGATGGGAGAGCCTGGGTGGCCTCTCTGACCCCTAGCTCGTCCCGGCCTGCCCCCCTTGGGCCTCGGTCCTGGGCCTGGGTCCCTCCCAAAGGGAGAGGCTCAGCTGGTCCTGACGGGCTTACCATTTACACCGCGGGCTTCGGGCTGCGAGACTCCCGGGCAGCAGCCAGCCTCTCCCTTGGCTTCCAGCCTGAACACATTTTTGAGGGGGGTGGGGAATTTCTAGCCCAGATATTTCATAGGGATCCTGACTGGGAGCGTTAGATGTTGCTTTTCAAATTACTCTTTTGCTTGAAATTCTTTCCCCAAACTCTGCTGTCAGCTGTAAAGTACCACAGAGTTACACGGTCCTCGTCTTCGTCTCTTCTCTCATCGCACATATGGAGGGTGCCCGGTGGGGTCACCTGTAGCAAACAGTAGTGAGATAGCTTGGGATCTGTCGCCCCTGTCTAATCAGGCCCAGAGAGGGGCGTGCTGCGTAAGAACAAGGCTTGCACCAAGGATTTTAAAACATGGAGTTTTTATAATCGGTTTACCATTTTGTTTCCTTTGGGTAGGACTAAGAGAATGTAAGTATTGTTTTTAAAGATTTTATTTATTTGACAGAAGGAGTGAGCAAGCAGGGGGAGCAGGAGGCAGAGGGAGAGGGATGAGCAGGGAGCCCGACGCAGGGCTCAATCCCAGGACCCCAGGATCATGATCTGAGCCAAAGGGGCAGACGCCCAACTAACTGAGCCACCCAGGTGCCCCAAGGTAATGTAAGTACTAAATCGTTTTGCCAAGAAGCCAAAGCAATGGATTTTCTTATGCTGTGAAATATTGCAGAAGGGGTGCAAATTTCCACGTGACCCTGTATCAGCACTCACGGCCTACACGGCACACGCCGCCTGTCCACGGCCGTGTCTGCAGTGCCTCGGGAGACAGGGAGCTGCTCCAGCCCTGGAGGGCGGACGCCTGGTCTTTTTCACGCTCCAGTGCCACCACGCGGTGCTCTGGTCATAGTAGGTGTTGAATAAACACGTGGTGAATCCATGAGTAAAAGGGGGGATTTGACTAAGAGGCCAATATGTGTTAGTGAAGTTTCTGTGTTGTCAAGACTACATATTTGAGTTTCAAAACTGGGCAGAAATTTGGAATTCCTTATTTTGAACAAAAATAGAACAAGTCAGCAAAAAACAACCTTGGTGAGGGAGTTAGTTCTTGGAAGTCGGGGGGGCCTCCACACCCTCTGGGCAGCCTGCTGTCGGTGGGCCGGCCAAGTGGTGTGCAGGGTGGCCTGTGGCGGGTGGCGGGGGGGAGGGTTCCTCCTCCTGCCTTGGCCACTAATTTGCTGTGCGGCTTTCCGTTTGCTCCTTGGCTGCTTCACTTTACAGTGAAACACCGGGAATAAAGGAACAATATTTTTCTAGAACCACATTCTGTGATCTCTCGAGACAAGGAGTCCCCCGCTTCAGGGCACAGAGAGCCGGCGCCACCATCGAAAGCTTTGGTGGTTGGAAGAGGAGAAGGCCACGCTGTGGATCTGCTGTTCTTGTATTTAAATCGTGAGCCGCGCTGGGGCCGCGCAGCAAAGGGAGCCGCGGCGCGCCTCCCCGGTGCCCTGGAAGCGGGCCTGGGCGGCGGGCTGGGGGCCGGGCAGCAGGGGTTGAGCCAGAGTCGGTCTGAGCCCCTGGAGGCCGAGTGCTGCTGACGCCCGTAGGTGTCTGCTGGAAAAACGGAGCTGGGAGCCAGGTGACGCAGCTGCGTGTGTTTGTTTTCGAAGTTGCCAGAGAAACAAGGGGGAAAAAATGAAAAAATGAAGTTTCCACAAGAATCCGAACTGCCTTCAGCAACGTCTGTGCGCGGGGAGGGGCAGGCCGGGCTCCAGTAACGGTGCTCCGTGCCGTCCGCCGCCCGGGCGCACGCTCGCTCGCGGGAAGTGGGAGAGAAAGTCGGTTTTTCCAGGCAGGGAGCGGCGGCCCCCTGTGGCTGTGCCAGCGCCCGAGGCCCGTCTGAGCCGGGTCAGGGGAAACACCGCCCGACTGTCCCCAGCGGGTGGCTGGGCGGGTTGGACAGAAGCACCCGGCGCCGGCCCGCGTTACCAGCTGGTGGTAAATAGGAAGGGAGGGGTTGCAGTCAGCTGTCGAACCCCGAGAGTCAGGAGGCGGGAAGGAGGAGGCTGGGAACTTAAAGAAAAGGCGCCGAGCCAAACGCGATCGGCAAGGGGGCCTCATCCCTCCCACAGGCTCCCGCGGGCCCTGCTGCGACTTTGGGTCTTCGCAGAGTGGTCCCGAGGCCAGGCTCGGCCGGCGCTGTCTCGGAGGCACAGATGGGGTGGGACCCGCGTGCTCGCCGGGACCCGGAGTGAAGGGCACCCCGCGAGCAGAGTGCCAGGCAAGTGGGCCCCGGGGGCAGGTCGCAGCCTGGCTGCTGGCCTGTCGCCCCGGGCAGCCCCTGGGCTCCTTCTGGCTCTCCAGCTGCTCTGGCCCCCCTGGGCCTCGGCACATGCACTGCGCACACTTCTGCACCAGCGCCAGCACCGTCCCTGCTGGCCTCCAAGGGAGCGCTCCTCAGAAAGACGCAGATGCCAGCCGGCTTGACCCCAGGCCTGCCGAGACAGTCTGCTGAGCCCCGCCTCCCCCCCCCTTCTTTCCTGTCCTCCTCCCACCCTTGCAGATAAAATTCCTAACTTTGACGATTTTAAAGTGTGCAGCGCGTGGCCTCTAGTACCTTCACGATGTTGCGTAAGCACCCCTGCATCTGGTTTCGGAGCACTCTCATCACCCTGAACCCGTTAGGCGGTAGCTCCCTTCCCCACTCCCTCCTCCTCCCAGCGCCCACCCCCGCCCCCCCAGGCTGCTCGCCATCGCTGTGGACTTGCTTGTTCTGGGCAATCCACGTACTTGGGACCCTGCAGCCCCGACGGTTCCATCGGATTGTCTTCGTGTGGTGCTTCAGGCTTTGTTCGTGTTGTAGTGTGTATCAGTGTGTATCAGAGTGTCATCCCTTCAGTGACGGCTAATTCTCCGCTGCATGGATATGCCACACTTTCCTCACCCACTTGACCTCCGCGGGGCACTTGGGCTCTTCCTCCTCACCGGCTCTGGTGAATAATGCTTCTAGGGCCCTGCTTTCTTGGGGAGCCCTGTGAAACGAGCGTCTCTGCCCTGTCCTCTATGGGAGGGAAGCAGACCGGGGCTACTTCTCCCTCCACGGAGCCTGGACAAGCTTCCTGGCAGGCCCCCGGCACCCACGGCAGGGGCCACGACCAGCAATGAGGAAACCGGGATTGTGGAGCCGCAGAACTTTGGGGGGTGGGTGCCCGGCTCAGGCCCACGAGACTTCTGGGCGGGGCTTCCCCTCCAACTCTGTGGTCCCTGTGTGGGTGGACCTCGCCAGCCCGGTGCCCACGTGCCTTCTGGCGAGGGACGGGACTTCCGCGGCCGGGCCCGGGGCCCGGGACACGCACTGGGCTTCCAGTGCTGGCTGCAGGGGTCCAGCTCCACTCCGGGTGGGAGGCCTTGTTTGCCTGGCCCCACAGAGAGGGTATTTGGGATCGGAGGCCCTGGGGCATTGTGGGGACACGCGGTTCCCAAGCTGGGTGGCAGGCGCGGAGCACGTGCCTCTGCCCTGGGGTCTCAGGCGGACCCCTGCCCGCGTCCTGGTCCTGGAGCCTGCACTAGGGGCGGGTGGCCCGTGTGGGGCTTATTACGACTCATAATTGAAAAGAGAAAGGCATGAAAGCTACAGAAAATGAAGAAGGGAGAAGGCGGAGTCCCCTGGGGCCAGGCGGAGGGCCGTGTGTCCAGCCGGTGCTGTGCAGAACCAGCCGGAAAACAAGACCCGTGGGTGTCGCTGGTGAGCTCTAAGGGGTCTGCGAGTGTAACCTTGAAGAGTTAGACGCTCTGCTCCAGGGATTTAGAATGATTCTGAGTGCTTGGTTCTTCTCTATGCTGTTCTTGCAGCTTAGTTAGTGATGAATTTCATGAACCAATGAGTGGCTCCTTTTCTTAAAGTGTTGGCTCCACTTGGTTCTCTTTTATCCAAATTTTCCTTTTCCTTTTTGGTAGACCCTGCTCGAAGGTGGTGGGGAAAGAGGGGCCGAGGGAAGGCACACGAGGCAGTGTCCCTTCGGCTTTCTTCCCTGGAACTCGCCGCGCCTCGACTCCTTAAAAAGGCCTGGGGTTCCTTGTCCAGAGGACCATGCCCGTTGACCGAACAGGCGACACTTGCATGTCCCAGTCGCCCAGGAGCTGAGTTGCCACAGTTCACCCCCACGGCCCCAAACTTCAAACCCAGTTCTCAGACATGTCCCTCTCTGGAAGGCCAGAGCCAGAGGCCACACTGGGTTTAAGGAGGTGGTCACCATAGCTGGGAGTCAGAGCACTTCCCGCCTGGATTGGGAAAAATGTGAGGACGTCTTGAACAGCCAAAATAAGGGTCACGCGGAGGCCTAACGGGTACGGGGAGGGATGAGGGGGGGATGGGCGGTCCCGCGGAGGCAGCGTCTGTGTCGACAGCTAGGTGATGGTTCGAGGAAGAGGGAGAGGCGGTAGAGCATGGCTCTGAGGCCGGGTCTGCGATTACAGTGGAGCCAGGACAGAAGCAGGAGGGCGGGAAGGAGGGAAAGGGTTGACACAAAGGGTCGACGGTGGGGCGACGCCCCCCTCCCGAGAGCACCCCAAATCGGAGACTCGGCAACAGCCAGCACTGGAATTTTCCCACTAAAGTACACGCTGTCCAGTCCCCAGAGGCGGTTTGTGAGTCCTGCCCCGTGGGTTCCCTCGGGTTCTTCCCAGCGTCTGGAATGCCTCTCCTACAGTCCCCATCTATCCAGATTCAACCAACTTCCGAGACCTGACCTGGTTTCTGGAACTTTTCCTTATGCCGTCCAAATTTATGTGGCCCCCTTTTGAGATGAGGCACAGGATTTGGCAAAGGTGGATTCATAAAAGCTCAATAAACATTTATTTTGGATGGAATTGCGTGACGTTGATTTCCTTAAGTGTCCCCCGGGGACGGGCCGCCCCATCTGTCTGGTCAGAAGCGGAGACTTTGCACTGGAAATGCCCCAGGACCGGCAGCTGGGGCGTGGGTGCTGCCCCCCATCCAGGGTGACTCACGGCGGCCGCCCTGTGACCCCCTTTCCGCTGCGGCTTTGGCTGAACGGATTCTCATGATGCTTCCTTTATGCCATGGTTGCCCCCTCACTGAGGGAGGAAGCACGGCTCGAGAAGGATGAGCTGGGAACAGTGAGCTTTGCCGTGTCCCCTCGGAGGGTGGCAAAGAGGAGTCGGCAGGGAAAAGGCAGGTCCTCAGGGCTGCGGCGTCACCTGGCTGGCTCTCCTCCAGAACAGAGTCGTCTCCTCTGTCTTCTGTCGTGGGACAGCGGGTCCTGTGACGCAGGGGGACGGAGCCGGGAGGGTGGGGGCGGCTTGCCCGCGGCTACGAGACGTGAGGAGAGAGTGTGGGGTGAGAGCCTGCGTCCTCCTCCTCCGCCACGCGCGGTCGCGCCGGGGACAGTGGGTGTCCCGCTCCCACGGCGTCATGTCGGAACGGATTCCTCAGTGTGACTAAGGTCGTGACGAATGCTTTAGCCGCGTGAGCCCTTCCACCTTCAGAGAGCTCCGGGGCCAGTGCTTCTGCCCTCTCTGGGCCCGTGCGTCCCGCCGGGTCCTTCAGGGTCCCCGACAGGCTTCGGAGGGTCGGGGGGACGTGATTTCCAACTGAGCACCATCAAACGCTCCTTTAATCAGCAACACACGACATTCTGTCCGTCTTTCAAGATGTAGAGCACGAGACCCACCCTGCCCAGCGGGCACGGCGGGCAGCGGGAGCGCGGGCGATGTCGGAGCTGGACGCGCAGGGACAGACGCGCGGCGGCCGAGCCACGAGCCACCTGCAGACGCGCCGACGGCGGCGCTCACGCAGCGAGGGCCGTCCAGCCTCTGGCTGTTCAAAACTGGGCGGCAGGGCA
>LNAC01000933.1:444473-466440 GCA_002007465.1 Ailurus styani
ACGCCCGTACGGGTCCTGGGACATCCCCTTTTTTCCAGTGAGCAATGTCATTGCCGGCGGCACTCGGGGGAGACCCCGTGCGCCAGCAGCACCCACATTTCCCCCTCAGAGACAGGCAGTCTCCAGTATGCATCTTGAGTTCGACATTCCTCGGGCTGCGAAAATGTACTATTCGTAAAATCAGAGGAGCAGGGCTGCGGGGAGAGGAGAGGGTGAACCCTCCCGCAGGGAGGAAGCGGTACGGACGGATGTGCGGAGAGCAGGTTACGTGAAACGTTCCTGGAAGACACGGTCACGCTTGCTGCCTGCTGGGAAAGCACGGTTGGAGCGCCAGGCTCCAGCCCCCGGCCCCCGGCCCCCAGCGCCCCCCCTCCCGCAGCTGCAGGGGTGGGAATGGGAGGGAAGGGCACGGGAGGCTTGCTCTCTGTGGCTCCTCCAACTTCCCCGTGGCGTTTGCCGGCATTTCCTCTGGATTTCGGGCTCACAGATGTCTGGTTATGCAAGACTCATTCCCATTTTTGGCAAAGGAAGTTGGTCAAGGACGAGAGGAGCGCCTCGGGCTGCCGGCCAGCGGGGCGGGGGTGGGGGCCCCAGGGCCCTGTCTCCGTCTCCGGGGGCCGGAGCCGGGGGGCCGGCCAGCTCGGGAATGCCTCTCCCTGGATGTCTCCTCGGAGCCGAGAGCCTTTCCAGATTCCTCCCTCGTCTCCCGCCCGACGCGGGTCATGTGCTCTTTCCCGAGACCGCCTGCCCTCCCCGCTCCGGGGCTTTTCTGGAGCCCAGCCTTGCGGGGAAGGAGCATGAGGGACTAGCAGAGCCAGGCAGGAGGAAGGCGCAGGAGGGCCGGTGGGCGGACAGGCGAGAGTCTCTCCGCTGCTCTGCTGGCTCTCCCGGGCGAGCGGCAAGGTCATGAGCAAGCCCGCGGGGCTGCAGTACTCCTTGCGGGGCAGGGGGTCTCGGGGGGGTTTGACCCCCCAGGTGGTCATTTAGAAATGTAGGAGGGTTTTAGAAAGATTTTATTTATTTATTGAAGAGACAGAGAGAGAGAGAAGGGAGAGGAGTAGAGGGAGAGAGAGAATCTTAAGCCGACTCCAGGGTTAGCCCAGAGCCTGACGTGGCGCTCGATCCCATGACCCTGAGATCAGACCTGAGCTGAAACCAAGAGTTGGATGGCTTCCCCGACTGAGCCACCCAAGCGCTCAATAGAAATGTAGGAGGGGGTTTTAAAAATAAAATTCTTTAAAATAAAATAAAAACAGAGAGGGAGGCAAACCTAAAGAGGTCTTAGCTCTAGGCGGGGCGGGGGTGGGGGAGGGGGTAACCGGAGGACGGGCAGTAAGGAGGGCACGGGATGGGAGGAGCCCTGGGTGTTGTGTGCAACGACGAATCACTACATTCTACGCCCCGAAACTAATACTACATTATATGTGAACTCAATTGAATTTAAATAAAAAAGTAAAAGAACGAAAACAAAAAAACCAAAACTCAAATTCTTTGAGGTAGAGAACGTATTGTGTGTAAAGTTATACATATAATAAGATGTATCCAATTTAAATGTACAGTTTGATCATCTTAAAAGTTTGTAAAACTATGTGACCATTAACACAGCCAAGACAGAGAACGCGCCCATCACCCGGAAAGGAGGTCTCTTACCCGTTGGCAGTAAATCGCCCCCGCTCCACGCACTCACTGATGGGCCTTTTGTAATCCAGGCAGTGTCTCAGGGAAGACATACCGGCTCCCCTGGCTCGTGTAGGTGTTGAGATGCATCCAGATGTAATTGCTGCGTGTTCAGTCACGTGACACATAACGGTTTGGTCATACAGTCCCCTGTTCACGGACGTTTCCGGCCCATCGGCGGGTTGTTTCCAGCTTGGGCCAACAGGAATACATCCCCATGCACACTCATGGGGAGGCCTCTGTGATGCTGCATCCTGGTGCTTCCGTGGGTGAACACGTGGACTGGAACGGCGGAGACCCATCGCAGTCTCCCAGACATGGCCGGTCTCCGGCCAGCGGCGTGGGAGGGCTCCCCGTCCTGCCCATCCTCAGCCGACATTTGCTCCAACGTTAGCCTTTATTGTGCCGTTTCCTCACCCCTGGAACTTGCACTTCCCTGATGACCAACAAGGCTTCACACACTCACCGGCCAGCTGTCTATCTTCTCTTGGGAGGGATCTGTTCAAATCATTTGCCTCCAATTAAAAAAAACCCTTTCATTTTGCAATAATTTTAGATTCACAGAGAAGTTGCAAATCTAGGACAGAGTTGCCATGTGCCCTTCGCCCAGTTTCCCCAGGACTCGTATCAAATGTGACATTATGGAAATGGACACATGTCCAAACCAGGAAGCTGACATTGGCCCAAACGACAGGCCTTGCTTGCATCTCACAGCGTCTCTCTCTCCTGGTACAGAGTTCATGAGTGTAGAGATCTGTGTCACAAATCCGAGTGTAGGAGCTTCTCAGGACCCCAAGGGAGTTCCCTCACGCCTTCCCGTCATAGTCACTCTTCCTCAACCCCCAGCCCAGGAAACCCCTATTCCGTTCTTTCTCGGTACAGTTTTTCTAGTGCGAACATGTTATATAAATGGGATCAGACAGTAGTGATATTTTGAGGTTGAATTGTCCATCATTATAATGCATTTGAGATGCATGCAAGTTGTCGCGTGTGTCGATCGTCTGTTCACTTTTTATTGGTGTTCTATTTTTTCAGAGATTTTATTTATTTATGTTAGGGGAGGGGACAGCATGGGTGGGAGGGGCAGAGGGAGAGGGAGGGAGAACCTCAAGCAGACTCAGCGCCGAGCAGGGAGCCTGACACAGGGCTCGATCATGAGGACCTGAGCCGAAATCAAGAGTTGGAAACTTAACCGACTGTGCCGCCCGGGCGCCCCATGTGTTTTTTTTTTTAAAGATTTTATTTATTTATTTCACAGAGGGAGAGAGATCACAAGGAGGCAGAGAGGCAGGCAGAGAGAGAGGGGGGGAAGCAGGCTCCCCGCCGAGCAGGGAGCCCGATGCGGGCCTCGATCCCAGGACCCTGAGATCATGACCTGAGCCGAAAGCAGAGGCATTAACCCACTGAGCCACCCAGGCGCCCTCCATGTGTTTACTTTTAAAAAAATCTTTATCATTGACGTACAGTTGGCATACGCTTATGTTACTTTCAGTGCACGACTTAGTGTTCCGACTGTTCTGTGCATGATCACCACGGGAAGCTGGTCACCGTGGGTCACCACACAATGTCGTCACAGTACCCTTCACTGTGCTCCCGTGCTGTGCTTTTCATCCCCATAACTCACTTATTGTATCAGTGGACGTTTGTGCCTCCTCATCCCCTTCTCCCGTCTCCCCTCCCCACCCGCCCCTCCCCCGTGAGTGAAATCACATCCTATTCGTCTCTCTCTGTCTGACTTTTGTCGCTTGGCATATTGCCCTCTACGTCCATCCACGTTGTTGAAAACGGCAAGGTCTCATTTCGTTTGATGGTTAATATCCCACCGTGTGTGTGTATGTGTGTGTGCGCATGCACACGCGTGCGTGCACTAACCACCTCTTCTTTATCCATTCGTCCACTGATGGACACTTGGGGGGCTTCCATATCTTGGCTAATAAAGATACTGCTGCAGTGAACATCGGGGTTCATGCATCCCTGTGAATTAGTGTTTTTGTTTTCTTTAAGTAAATGCCCAGGAGTAGAATTACTGGATTGTGTGGTATTTCTATTTTCACCTTTCTGAAGATAGTTTCCTTTTTATTGCTGAGTAGTATTCTATTTCATGTATGTAGCACAGTTTATTTACCTGTTGAAGGACATTTATATTTCTGGAATAAACCCCATTTGGTTGTAGTTTATTATTATTTTTATATATTTTTGTATTTTATTTGCTTACATTATGCTGATGAATTTGCCTCTTTGTTCGTGGGCAATATCGGCAATATTTGCAGTTTTCCTGTTCTGTGTGCTTTTTCTAGTTTTGACCTCAGGATAATGCTGGCTGCATAAAGTCACTTGGGAGCTGTTCTCTCCTATTTTCTGGAAGAGAAGAAGTAGAATTAATGTTGCTTCTTCTTTAAAAGTTTGGGAGAATATACTAGTGAAGCCATCTGGGCCTAGATATTTCTTGCTTTGTAAGGTGTTTAACTAAAACTTTAATTTCTTTAAGAGTTTTAGAACTTCTTAGATCCTCTGTTTCATCTTGAGTGAGTTTTGGTACTTGGCAGTTTTTGAGGAATTGGTTCATTTCATCTAAGTTGTTGATTTTATGTGTGCATAGTTTTTTGTAGTGTTTGTCTATTTTCCCTCTCATGTATACAAGGTCTGTAATTTGATATCTCTTCTTTCATTCCTGACATGACTAATTTCTGCCTCTTCTCTCTCTCTCTCTTTTTTTTTTTTTTGGTCAGTTTGGCAAATTTTTATTGATCTTAACTGTCTCAAAGAACCAGCTTTTGTTCCCATTGATTTTCTCCATTGTTTTGTTTTAAATCTCATTGATTTCTTCTCTTTTCCTTATTTTTCTTCCTTTTACTTGGTGGATTCTCGAGATGAAAGCTTGGATGACTGTTTTGAGATCTTTCTTCTTTCCTACTATAAACATTTAGTGGTACAAATTTCCCTGTAAACACTACCTTAGCTTTCCACCACAGATTTTGTTATGTTGTATTTTCATTTTTATTCAGTTAAATATAATATTTAATTTTCCTTGAGCATTTCTCTTGGTCCATAGATTATTTAGAAGTATGTTGCTTAATTTTTAAGCAGTCAGAGATACTCCTTCTTAGATTTCTGTTATTGTTACCCGTTTGATTCCGTTATGGTTAGAGAACATACTGTTCAGTTCTCTTATATTTATTAGAAGTGTTTTAATGATTATGAGTATCATTTATCATGGTAAATGTAAATGAACACACAAAGCTGTTTGCATTCTGCTGATTGGGTGAAGTGTTTAATGAAAGTCCATCAGATCCCATTGGTTTGTGGTGATATTCAGTTCTCCTTTATCCTTGCTGGTTTTCTGTCTGTTCTGGGAGAGAAGTGTTGATGTCTCCGACTACAGTTCTGGACTGGTCTATTTTTCCTTCTGGTTCTGTCCTCACAAATTTTGCTTCATGTGTTTTGAAGCTGTGTTGCTAGGTACACATTTAGGACTGTTATGTCTTCTTGGTGAATTGACCCTTTTGTCATCAATTTTCCTCTTTATCCATGATAATTTTCTTTTCTCTGAAGTGCACTTGCTCTGTTGTTAATATAGGCACCCCAATTGTTTGGATTTGGCTTGCACGGTGTATCTTTTTCCATCCTTCTAATACAAACCTACCTATATTATATTTGAAGTGAGTTTCTTGTAGATAGCATATAGGTGGGTGATTTTCAAAAAATTCATTCTGATAATTCCTGTATTTTAATTTAGACCACTTACATTTAATGTAATTATTGATACGTTTGGATTTAGACCTACCATTTTAATTTTGGGTTTTTTTCCTTCCATTTTTTATTCTTCTGTTTCCCCATCCTTGCTTTTGTTTTGGTTATTTGAACATTTTTTAGCATTCTATTTTATCTATTGCATTGTTGATTCTATCTTTAAAAAGTCTTTAGTGGTTTCCCAGCAATTACAATATGCATACTCAACCTTTCACATCTTACTTAGAATCAGCATTTTACCATTTCGAGTGGATTGTAGAAATCGTAGCACCACGTAGGCCCCTGTGTTCTCCATTCTTCATGTTGTACTTGTCTTGTGTTCAACATCCACCCATGCTGAAGACTCAGTGAGACAATATTACAGTATTTGCTTTTAATCGTCAAACCAATTTTAAAGAACTGAAGTGGAGAAGAAGCCTATTACCATGTTCCTTGCTCTTCCTGCCTCAGTTTTCTTTATGTCTGAAAAACTTCCAGCCACTGTTTTAGGGAATGTTTGCTGATAGCAAATTATCTTAGTTTTTCTTCATCTGAGAATATCTGTGTTTCCTCTCCATTCCTGAAGGATATTTTTTTTCTGTGTATAAAATTCTGAATTAATGTTCTTTTCTTTCCACACTTAAAAAATATGCCACTTTCTTCTGGCTTCCATGGTTTCTGATGAGAAATCTTTAGTCATTCCAATTGTTGTTCTTTTATAAGTAATATAAGATGTCATTTTTATCTGGCTGCATTGAAGATATTTTTCCTTAGATTTTTCATGTCTTTGGTTTTCGGAAGTCTGAGTGTGAGGTGTCTGTGTGGATTTATTTAGGTGTTTCTTGTTTGGAGTTCATTAGCTTTGTGGGCCTGAGAAGGAGAGAAGGGTACTGGCAGAAACCCCAGACCAGACGTATCTGCAGAGATACGTGTGAAGGAATTTAAGATTCTGCAAAAAGTAGCTGCAAGAGCCCCAGTGGGCTAATTTTTATTTTCCAAGATATGACTAAGTCAGTTTGGCCAAGTAGATGGAGATAACAGAAGTCCCAGGCTCCGGGTATGTGCTGTCACTCCCACCGTGGGCCAGCCCTTGGCGCCTCTGGTGGGTGAGCCCACTCTTCTCTGGTCACTGGGACCACACATGGTGACTTAAACGGCTTGAGTTAGGAATGACCCATTTTCTCCTCACTGATCTGGAGGGAGGCAGCTTTAAGCAGATAAAGTCAATCCTCGTCATGTTGGTCAACTTCCCACGGATGCCTCCAAATGCGCATGGTGGTTCATGCCCCAGGAGCCTCTGCGGGGGCTAGGCCAGGCTGGGAGTGGGTGGGAGAGGCGTGCAGCAACAGTCCACGGTGAGCCGGTCCAGGTGGTGTGGGGCAGGGTTGGCTCACACGGGACAGAGGCAGGCTGGTGACAGCATAAGGTATTTTCACCACACACACAGGTGTGAAGCACGGATGTTCATAAACTAGAGTCGTGATGAGGAAGTGAGGAATCTGAGTATTCATTACCTTTGTTTGAGGTAATTTATTTAATTAAAGTTTATATAATTTGATTTTTAAATAATGGCTGTGTTTAGCAACCAGGTCTCAAAATTCCTGAAGGCATATGGATGTCCACGTGAGCTCAGGCAGGCCCTGGGGTGTGGGCAGTGGGAAGACCACCCTGAGGGTTGGGGTGGGCCCTGGTTGCAGGACCGAGCTGCTGGGGGGTCGGCGAGTGGGTGTGCCTTGGGGGACAGGAGGGAACCTGGGCCTGGGGGCCTCATGCCTGGCTCCCGGTTTCTGCAGGGCGGGGACTTGGGGCCTCTTCTGCGGCTCGCTGACTCACTGGGTCCATGGCAAGATCTAGGTCACTCACTTTCTCATGACTCACTTGGCTGCTGCTGTCTCCAGGCTCCTTCGCATCTGAGGGACATGGTTTAAGGCTGACTGTCCCAGTGCCTCTTGGAGGCCCCACTCCCTCCTTCCACTCTGGCCAGCTCCTAACCAGAGCAGGACAGGCCTGCGTGGGCCAAGTCTCTGAGGACGTGAGGATTGCTTGGGAATGAGCTGTCCGTGGCCATGAGGCCCCGAGCAAGAGGTGGAGCCAGGGAGTATCGGGCCGGGAACTGAGAACTTCAGAGGCCCTGAGGCCATCGCAGGTCACTCGCTGACCACCAGCCTCCTCCCCATTCATCCATGTTTCTACAGCTCTTCTGAGCACCCGCAGGGAGTCCTTTCCCCTTGGAGTGTGAGCAGGCACACTGTGGGACAGACTCAAGTCCTAACTGGATCCTCCAGCCGCAGTGGCCAGTGCTGTGGGGGGACATCCCTGGGCAGCCCGGTAGACGGGGAGCAGCCTTCATCACGGGACTCCCGGAGCGCTGAAGCCATGTTGTCATCATCCAGCAAAAGCCCTGGAAACCTTCCTACTGCGAGTTCTAGTCACACATGTATTTGCTGTACATTTAAAACAATTCATCTAAGAGGCATTCTCACTTTGTTTCAGTTAGCAAAATAGTTTTGATCAATATATCCAATCCTGGGAAGTTATTTGGCAGTAATTCCGAGTCAGACAAATGGGTTAGCTCCATCTGCTTGGGTATTAGGATCGCTTCTCTCTCCTCTTGAGGCCCCCTCCCACTGACCCCCACAGCCCGATCTCGACGGCCAGCCTCCTTTCTCCTGGGAAAGCGGCTGGAATCCTCAGAGCTGGGGCTCTCCTGCAAAGCCAAGGACGGTCCTTCGGGAGCCCCGGGCTGAGCGTGGGAGGGCTCCTGGAAGCCATCTGGGGCCTGTCCAGGCCAAGAGACCCTCCCCGCTGACCGCAGCTTTCCGCGGAAGTTGAACGCTTCATGGGATGACTCCCAGACGGGGCTGTGGTCTGGAAATGGTTTGGGAAACGGAAGGAGGATGGCAGACTTGTGACGATTTTGGAGTCTGGTTATCCGAGCTTGGTCCTTCGAAAGCTCTGGGCGGAAACCAGGAGACTGCCCCTGCCTGCACCTGCGCCAGCCATGGTTCTGGAAGTCAGGCCCCGGAGGGGCGCCAAGCCCCCAGCTCAGCTCAGCCCACCCAGACCCAGGTGCAGGCAGAGCGTCCTCCTGGGGGTCGCCTCACCCGCTGCCCATCATCCTCAGCACAAAACTTGCCACAGGCTCCCCTCCTGGTCCCTTCTGGGCCATTTTGGGCATTCTCCCTGCTGGCTCGAATTCTGTCTCCAGGACAGCTCAACTCAGTTGGTCCCTCCGGTGCCCTTTCTGTCCTCCTTGTAGTCTGCACCACCGCCCCCGGGCTCCACACCCTCCGTCGTGGGACTGCCTGTCCTCAGCCCTGGACTCATCCCAGGCCCGGTGGTCTGATCTGTCATCTTGGGGTGCAGGCCGTTGGCAACGGCGAAAGTACTCGAGCTGACAACAGTAGGAAGGTTCAATGGTTGCTCCTGCAGTGAGGCTTATTTGTGGCTGCGAACTCGAGACAGACTCCCCACCCGTGCCTTGCCCTCAGAGCCCGAAGGAAAGACCGTTTCGAAGCGGGCAGGCTGGAGGCAGCGGGTCCGCGGGCCAGCGGGAGCGCGCGCCGGGAGCCTGGGCTGCAGAGGGCTCTTCGGGGCCAGCCTTGGCCCCCACCTTGCAGGGCCAGCCCGCGGCGCAGAGCTGGGTCACGGCCCCTGGGCGCGGCTGGTGGGGCTCGCCACGAGCACTTCCCGTCAGGTCGCGCTCAGAACGGCAAAGCCGCCCCTTCCGCTGAGCCAGCGGCCTCCGCAGACGGTCCCAGCGATTCCAGACGCCCTCATTTCCTGGGCTAGACGGACACCGTCTATGCAGCGGACTCTGCGCTGAGAGTATCTGCCTTCTTTAAACGAGCCTTCTCTTCTCCTGGACTTTCTGAACATTTCTTCTTCAATCTTCCAGCAACAACACAGGCCTGAAGCCGCGTGACTCCTACATCAGGGCAGAGATCCGACCCCTCAGCCCCCAAATTCCTGAAGCTCCACATCCAACAGTGCCCCCCACCTGGCGCCCGCGGGCCTGGCCCCCACGCCCGGCCCTGCCCCCGGAGCCCGGCTGCCCCTGCCCCGCTGGCCGCTCCCGGCGGGGGGTCCTTTCCTTCCCACGTTGTCCGGAGCTCTGGAGAGACACTGGGGCTCTCTCACTTCTTGGGGGTTAGGAACGATGCTGCCATAAACCTTCACGTCCAAGTTCTCGTTGTCAGCACAGGTTTTCATTTCTTTGAGATTAGTCCCTAGGAGGGGCTGTGCTGGGTCATAGGGTAGGTGCGTGCTCAGCTTTAACAACTGCAAAACCATCTTCCGGAGGGGCAGTCCCAGACTGTGTCCCAGCAGCCACCCAGCCTCCCTGTGTCCTGAGCGCTGGGTACTGTCAGAGGCTTATTTTCTGCTGTTGTTGTTGCTGTTTTTAAAGATTGTATTTATTCATTTGACAGAGAGAGAGCACAAGGAGGCAGAGAGGCAGGCAGAGGGAGAGGGGGAAGCAGGCTCCCTGCCGAGTAGGGAGCCCGACGCGGGCCTCGATCCCAGGACCCGGAGATCACGACCTGAGCCGAAGGCAGAGGCTTTAACCCACGGAGCCACCCGGGCGCCCTGTTGTTTTCTTTTTTGATTGTAGCTATTCTGTGCGGTGGGTGGAGCTACCTCGTGGGATTTTAATTCGCATTGTCTGATGTTCAGTGATGTTGGACACCTTTTCCTGGGCTCACCTGCAATCCTCTGTGTTCCCCGGTGACTGCTCATTTTACTTGGGCTGTTTGCTTTCTCATTATTGCTGAGCTTCGAGAGTTCTTCTTACAACCTGCGTCCGTCCTTTGTCAGGTAGACTTACGGTCATTCTCTCCCAGTCTGGGACTTGCCTTTTTGATTCCCTAATCGTGTCTTTCAGAGAGCAAAGTTCTTAGTTCCGATGGGGTCCAGTTTATCAGTTTTTTCTTTTATCGGTCATGCCTTGGGGGCTGTGTCTATGGCTCCTTGTTGGACACGAGGTCGTACCGGCCGCCTCGTTTCCTCCTGAGGACCGTGTGCAGTTCAGGAGTGTGACCCACCATGAGCTCCCCTCCGCGTGAGCGCTGGTGCCCTTTGCTTTCTCTCTGCACAGGGATGACGTCCAGCCTGTGTCCAGTGCCATCTTCCAGAAACAGTGTCCTTTCCTCACCGAAATGCATTTTCATCTTAATCAAAGGTTGCAATTTTTCAGGTGGGGATGGGAGTCCAGGGGCAAGTTTGGTGGGGTTCCCAGGATGGCCACGTCCAGGCCGAGTTGTATGCCCCCTTCCCGGGTCAGCAGAGGGCTGTCCGACCCTTCACAGTCTCCAGGGATGAGGCCGGGCCTCCCACGACGGGTCTGCCAGGAACCTCTGAGTGCCGGGACCGGTACTGGGACACAGGACTCCTGGGTGGCTACTGTATCTTCCCGCCCCACTGTCCTCGTGAGCCAGCCCTTCTGCACTGGGGTCCTCCTGCCTCTGCATCCAAGCCACAGGCCCCCCGTCCACGAGCTCTCCCAAAGCCGTCCCTGCCAACCTGGAGCCTGGCCCAGGCCACGTGCACCCAGCCACACTGGCCAAGTCCCCAGCGAGCCTCCTGAGACTGTGCCCAGCATGGGCGGTTCATCCTGCCAGTCACTGCCGGGCGCCCAGGCTCAAACACAGGTGGTGTTGTGGGTGCTGTAAGCAGGGTCTCACCCCCAGGGCCTGCCCCACCTGGCTGGGATCCCGAAGGCTGGCCTTCCTCAGGGAGCTGGGGCGCTCGGTGGCCCCGGCCCACCCCCTTGCCAGCCTGGCTCTTGGGGGAGCCCATCCTTCCTGACCGTGGTGGGTTTCCTCATGATGACAGGTTTCCTGTAATGTGGGACTTTCACTTCGCCTCCAAAATTCAAGTAAATGTTTACATTTCAGACTAATTCCCTGGTAAATATTCCTAAAAAGGATTCCTGGCTTTCAAAGGAATGAACTTTTCGTGGATGTTTGTGCCTATTTTTTAAAAAAGATCTTATTTATTTATTTATTTGAGAGAGAGAGAGAGAGAGAGAGAGAGAGAGAGAATG
This sequence comes from Ailurus styani, assembly GCA_002007465.1. Classification (NCBI taxonomy): domain Eukaryota; kingdom Metazoa; phylum Chordata; class Mammalia; order Carnivora; family Ailuridae; genus Ailurus; species Ailurus styani. Next base: position 455,923 of record LNAC01000933.1, read on the forward strand.
AGCAGGGGGAGAGAGAGAAGCAGACTCCCGAATGAGCAGGGACTTGATCCCAGGACCCTGAGATCATGACCTGAGCTGAAGGCAGACGCTTACCTGACTGAGCCACCCAGGTGCCCCTATTTGTGCCTATTTTAAAATTAAGATCTAATTTCCACTAAGAGAGGCACAATCCACGGAGTGTACCCATGCCACCCCGCAGATTAGGGGCGCTCTCCAGGGAGTGTTCCTGTCCTCCGCACCTCAGCCCCACCTCCACGTGACCGTGGTCCAGTTTCCATCCCACCCACCGATTTTACCGGTGCTCGAACTTCCTGTGACATATGAAGTCCCTGCGTCTGGGGTCACTGCTCCCACCACTCAGCACCACGCTTCGGACACTGGCCGTGTTGTGTGTGTCCCGCGGCTGGTCCGCTGCATTGTTCCGCGGCGCCCCATCGTGCGGCTGCTCTCTGCTCACGCGTGCCCCTGTCCTCGGTGTCTGGCTGCAGTGAAGGCTCGTGCAGGATCCTCGCTTGGGCACGAGCATTGGCTTCCAGCGGATAAATACGCAGGAGCGGGATTGTAGCATCACACGAGCCCCCCAACAACGTCTGGGCATCTGGTGGTTCCAACACTTGGTTTAATTGCAGTCATTTGGGTTGATGTGTAGTAGTATCTTATCATGGTTTAAATGTGTACTTTCTTGACAAATAATGATACGAAGCACTTTTCAGATGGTTATGAGCCTTTTGAATAACTTTTTTGGTGGCTTAAACCAACACAAATTTATTTTCTTGTATCTCTTTAAGTTAAACACCCAACATGGGTCTCGGCGGGCCAGGATCAAGGTGTTGACGGAGCTGCACCCCCTTCGGAGGCTCTACGGAAGAAAATCCATTTCCTTGGCTCTTCTGGCCTCTGGAGGCTGCCGTATTCCTCAGCTCCTAGCCTCCTTCTTATTTTCTTTTAAGACAGAGAGAGGAGGGAGGAGGGATGGGGGGGAAGGGGGGGGAGAGAGAGAGAATTCCACCCAGGCTCCATGCTCAGTACAAGCCCAATTTAGGATTGGATCTCACGACCCTGAGACCTTGACCTGAGATGAAATCAAGAGTCAGCGTCTAACCGACTGAGCCACCCAGGTGCCCCCTCGCCTCCTTTTTCCATCTTCAAAGCCAACAGCAGAGAGTTGAGTCACCGATCTCTACTCCCCCCGCCCCCGTTTTTAAGGACCCTTGTGGTCGATGACATGGGGTCCTGGCGAGGAATCAAAGGTCGTCTCCCTATCTTAAGGTCAACTGATCACCAATCTTAACTCTGCCTTCAAACTAATTCCTGGCGGCCAGGTAACCCTCGAAGAGTCCCAGGCTCCAGGGGTCCGGGTGTCGAGGGCTCTGGGGACTTCTGCCCCCCACAGATATTTTCGCCGAATGTAGAATTCATTGCTTTTTTCCTTCCATCTCCTTAAAGGTGTCATTCCACCGTCTGCGGGTTTGCGTTGTTTCTGAGGAGAGATCTGTTTGGAGGCTTCTCTTTGTTCCCTGGAAGGAATGGGTCTTTTTTCTCTGGCTGCTTTTAAAGCTTCCCCTTTGTGTCACTGATTCTTAGCGATTTGACTGTGACTTGTTTTAATGCTGTTTTCTTTGTGTTTATCCTGCTTGCGGTTTGTGGAGATTTTTTTTTTTTGTCTGTAAATCTATAGTTTTTATCAAGTTTTGGGGGAAATTTAGCCATAATTTATTCAAATAATTTTCAGAGTTTTCTCTTCCCTCCTTCCGGAGCTCCGATGATCTTAGACCTCCTGCTGTTGTCTCACCGGTTCCTGGGCTTCACTTCATTCTTTTCTTTGGTATTTTAAGTCTCTCTCTGCTTCAGTTTCTGTATTTCCTGTTACTATGTCTTCTGGTTCACTGACGCTTTATTTAGTGTCTGAGATGCTATTATATCCATTCAGTGAATTTTTCATTTCGAATATTGTATTTTTAGTTCTAGAAATTCCATTTGACTCATTAACACCCTCCACTTCTCTCTCTGTGTTCATGTTTTCTTTAAAGTATGCTCAGCTCAGGGGCACCTGGGGGCTCAGTCGTTAAGGCCCTGGCTTGGCTCAGGTCATGATCCCGGGGTCCTGGGATCGAGCCCCACATCGGGCTCCCTGCTCGGGGGGAGCCTGCTTCTCCTTCTCCCTCTCTCCCTGCTTGCGTTCCTGCTCTTACTGTCTCTCTCTCTGTAATAAATAAATAAAATCTTTAAAAAAAAGGACGCTCAGCTTAGAGCAAGCGAGGAACCCCCGGCCGGCGTGGGGGAGACTCGCAGGACTCACGCCCTACTCGGTGTTCTGCAGCAGACTCAAAGCCCCTCTCCAGTGTCCCGGGGCCTTTCCTCTGCATTGCTCCTTCTTCTCTGGAATCCGGCCCTGAAAATGCTGCTTGCCTCGGTCTTCCCAAACTCTGCTATGTCTCCCTAGCTCAATGGGACTGTTTTCTGACTGACTTTTCTCTCCTTGCACGGGGGTTCAAACAGGCCCCTGAAAGCAGGGAGAACTGGCTTTGTGTTTGAGAACCCTTCCTAACTCTCATGCCAACCCACCGTGCGGTCGAAAGGGGTCCGGATTCTCTGTACCCAGGAGAGTCCTTCCGCCATGAGAAGCCTGTTTTCCATCTGCCTATGTTCAGATCTGAAAATGCCCTCGGGGAAAGGGGCTACGTGTTCGCCAGGAAGGCCCATCACTCTCTGGAACTAACTGCACGAGCTCGACTTCTTCCTCTCCACAGCCCTACTTGGTTTTATACTTTTGGTTCTTAGCGTGTCCAGTGCTTTCTCTTGTTATCAGAAGAGGGAAGATCGGTCATGATGGTCTGCCTTCTAACAGGACGCAGGACGCTGGGCCCAGTTTTAGAGTACCTTGATGCAGATGACCTCACTGCTTCCAGAAAGATCCAAGTGGTGTGCGTGTGTGCAAGTGTGTGCGCATCTTACCAAGTCCTTGCGAGCCCTGCATATGATCATCTGATCTTTGTACTTTTCACCAACAAATCTTATTCTTTCATACACTTGATGGCATTTCCCTTTTTCTTTTAGTGCTTTTTATTTACTTCTTGGGATCATTATACCTTTATTATTGGTTTATAAGATCTCTACGTGATTGGGCATTAATTTTGTTTTAAAAACTTACACATATTATACATGAACACATTTTTCTTGAACAATGTTAAAACTCAGATCCTTCTTTTTCTTGTACCCTACTCATTTCTTTTTCTCAGAGGTAACAACTTTAAACTATATGGTGTATAACTTTTCTCTTTTGTTTTAATGCATTAATTTAAATATAAATAGATCCAATATAAAATTGTTGATATTCAGTCACTTTTGTCTTATGAAAATGCCATTTTCAAATGCTTTAATCTAATGAATAGTTGAAACTTTTAACTGATATGTTTCCATTTTTCTAGCCTTTTATATTTTTTAATTGGTGACTTTTCTTTGTTGTGTGTATATGTATGTATATATCTCTCCATACTTCATCATACTCCCAAGTATTTTACATTTAAAAATTTTGAATTCATTTTTTAATACATTTATGTTATTTGTACCTTTCAATTGTTACAAACAATGGCAATGCGATCTTCTCTGGGCACATATATAATTACTTTCCAAAGAGACGCACCTGCTAGTGAGATTATAGTCATGCCATGTTCTTTTAATTCCTACAGTTTTATATGTTTTGATAACGAATTAAGTTCTTTTGCATCAAAACTTTCCTGGCGATCATTTTCCGTTTTCTCACTGAGATAAACTTGAGAATTAGTGTGTTGGTTTGGGATTCCATGAGACGTCTAGATTTAAATTTGACGAAGAACTGACATCTTCATATGCTGAGTTTTCTCAACCAGGAGTGCTTTCTTTCTTTCTTTCTTTCTTTCTTTCTATCTTTTATATTCACTCATAAAAGTTTGTAGGCATTATACTTTTTAAATAACATCTTCTTGGTCATTTTATTTATTTGTTATTGCAAGTGGGATCTGTTTTTTCCATTATATTGCTAATTTTATATTTGTACTTTTCTACACAGTCATCTAATTTTTAAAAGATTTTGTTTATTTATTTGAGAGAGAGAGAGGAGAGAGAGCAGGGGGAGGAGGAGAAGAGGGGGACAAGCAGACTCTGCACTGAGCACAGAGCCTGATGTGGGACTTGATCCTACAACCCTGAGACCATGACCTGAGCTGAAATCAGGAGTCAGACACTTAACTGACTGAGCCACCCAGGTGCTTCCACAGTTACCCAAATTTTAAAAGGTGGACATCTGGTTCCTATTGGTTTCTGGTGACGGTATTATGGACTAAGTCTCCGGGTTATCTATTTTATTGGACTACATTTTTCAAGATAGTTCCAGAAGGAGCAGAGGTTTAACAAATCCATGACAAGAAAACGTGGCTTTCAGAGCACTGCCTTCTTAACAAAGATTTATTTCATGCCTGCCCTGCACTGGGCTATTTGCGGGACCAAGCAAGGACAGGGTTGTTCCAGGGCTTGGGTCATGGGTTCTGTGGTGGCAGGTATCAGTGATAGAGGCACAGTGGCCGTGGGGCTCAGAGCTCAGGATTCTCATCTCAGCTTGTGTGACCAGCCACCAAGCCACGAGACAGTGGAGCTGACTGTCCACACTGGAGGTGATATGGAGAGGCCAGACTCAGTGATATCTTTGAAAGTGTTCCATCAAGAGTGAAGTGAGACCCCTCCTCTCCTGGCCTCTGCCACCCCCTGATCTTCTTGGATCCTGTTGTGAGGAATCAGGACTCAGTACTCAGAGGATACAAAAAGGTGGGGAGAAAAGGACTTTGACCCATGTCAGCTCCCATCAGGTGATGTCTACATCATGGAAGTTATCAAGTGACATTGGTAAGAAAGGCAGATTAAGGAGCTCTGAAAACCTGCTGTCACATAAAAACAATGCTCACACTGGCAAAAATTGTCAAAAACAACTTTTAAAGGGCTCTGAAAATGGGTGAAAACTTAGAACAATCTGAAGAGTGTTTATTCAAGTCAAACCACCAAATCTCAGTAAGAATGTGAGCACTGGAGAGCTTTAATATGTTCTATTTCCATCCTGCTTTCCCTGGTTTTATGGTCGTCTTGAAAACCAATAACCTGGTAATAGTGTTGAAGGAGCAAGCAGCTTAGCGGCTGCTAGAAGGGGCAGTACATGTTTGGACCTCCCCCTAAACACCGTTCTTAGAGAATTATTATTTGACCAGTCTGGAAATTTCCTGGACAACCCCATTCACAATGCTTGTTTTCATTTTTTTCTGACTCACACCTTATATATTGCAAAAAGCATTTTTCTCAAGGGCACCTGTTGAAAACAAAAGAAGTGAATGTCTTGTACACAGAAAATTACAAAACATTGTTGAAAGAGATGAAAGAAGACATGAGTAAGTGGAACGATATCCCATGTTCATGGATTGGAAGACATAATATTAAGATGGGAATAGTCCCTGGAGTAATCTACAGATTCAACACAATTTCTATTAAAATCTCACCTGATGTTTTTGCAGAAATTGACAGGATGATGCTAAAATTGCTATGGAAGTTTGAGGGATCCAAAATTGTCAAAACAATATTGAAAAATAAGAACCACTTTGAAAGACTCACAGTTCCCAATTTCAAATCTTACTGCAAAGCTACAATAATCAAATCAGTGTGGTACTGGCTCAGGGACAGACATACAGATCAATGAAACATGACTGAGAGTCCAGAAACAAACCCTTACATTTGCAGTTGGATGGTTTTCAACAAGGTGCAAGACCATTCAATGAGGAAAAAATAATCTATTCAATAAATGGTGCTGTACCAACTGGATGTCCACATGCACCGGAATGAAGTTGTGCTCCCACCTCACATCATATTCAAACATTTGCTCAAGCTGGATCAAAGACCTAAATGTAAGAGATAAGAGATCAAACTGTAAGAGATCAAACTATAAGAGATCAAACTATAACTATCAAAGACCTAAATGTAAGAGATCAAACTATAAGCCCTGATAAGAAAACATCTTCATGACTTTGAGGTAGGTAATGGTTTCTTGAATGACACCAAAAAACACAAGTTACAAAAGAAAATATTGATTATTTAGACTTCATCACAATTAAAAATGTTTATGTTTCAAAGGAGACATTAAGAAAATTAAAATACAACCTACAGAATGGGAAAAACATTTTCAAAACATATATCTGAGGGGCCCCTGGGTGTCTCAGTCGGTTAAGTGTCTGACTTTTGGTTTCGGCTCAGGTCATAATCCCAGGATCATGAGATGGAGCCTGGTGTCGGGCTCCACGCTCAGCACTGAGTCTCCTTGAGATTCTTTCCCCCTCCTTCTCCCTCTCCCTCTGCTCCTCCCCTGGCCCCCGCACTCTCTTTCTCAAAAATAAATAAATAAACAAATAAATAAAATAAAATCTTTCTAAAAAAGGTATATCTGATAAAGGACTTATATCTGCAATGTATAAAGCACTCTAAACAACTCAATCATAAAATGAGTATTGATTAAAAAGTAAACAAGGGACTTGAATAGACATTTCCCACAAAAGGACATACAAATGACTGAGAATTACATGAAAAAATACTCAACATCCTTAATCANGGACTTATATCTGCAATGTATAAACCACTCTAAACAACTCAATCATAAAATGAGTATTGATTAAAAAGTAAACAAGGGACTTGAATAGACATTTCCCACAAAAGGACATACAAATGACTGAGAATTACATGAAAAAATACTCAACATCCTTAATCATAGAAAAACATAAACCAAAGCCATAATGAGATACCACTTCACACACACTAAGACGGCCAGAGTAAAAAACACGGATATTATTAAATGTTGGCTAGGAGGTAGATCATTGCTCTACGTCGCTGGCAAAAATGTCAAATGGTGCAGTCACCTTGGCAAAGAGGTTGGTAGTACTTCAAACTTACCTTTGATTTAGCAATTCCACACTGAAGGATCTACACAAGAGAACTGGAAACAACGTACACACAAAAACTACACAAATGTTTATAGCCAGGTTACTCATGAGAGCCCGCGCCGGAAACAACCGAAATCCCCTAAACAAAAGGCAGAGTGTCTGCCGATGGAGGCTTGCTGAGCCACAAGAGGAAGGAAGCAGTGATGCAGGCTGCAGCTCGAGGGCCGCCAGTGAATGAAGCCTGTCACCCAAGGTCACATACAGTATGATTCCACGTGTCTGAAATGCCCAGAATAGGGAAATCCAGAGACCGAAAGTAGATCAAGATTTGCCAGGCACAAGGAGAAAGGGGGTGCTCGCGGGTATAGGCCTTCTTTTGGGAGTGATGAGAATATTCTGGAATTAGGTGGTGGTGAGAGCATACATCTCTGTGAATATACTCGAAAGCATTGAATTATACATTCTAAAATGCTGAATTTTTGGTATGTGAATTATATCTCATAAAATAAAACAAAAAACACCCAAAACTGTAACTCTTGCTAAAAACAAAGAAAGAAAGGGCATAGAAGTCTCACGTGCCCCTAGGAAAATGTGGACGAGTCCACCAACAGTAGAGAGAACTCCGTGCACCTGCCTACCACCCCATCACACACACGGAGCTAGTTTGTGTAAACCTGTCCATGCTATTGTCTACGCACACACACATCCACATCCACGCACTGTTTTTACAAGTGTGACACTTCGCAGGCACCTGTTTGTAACTTGCTTTTGTTCCATGTGTCAAAACCCCTTTATTTCAATAAATACATATTGGTGTTAAAAAAAAAGATAAAAAAGTAAGTGGGCCCCATACAAGGACAAAGTCCACAGCAGAGGGTGGGCCTTGCAGCTTCCTGAGCCACGCTGGCTCCAGTCTGCAAAGGGCAGGACAGATGCCCCAGGGAAGTGGGGCCCACTGAGGCGATCCAGCCCCAAGGAAGGTGGAGGGGTCCCTGGCCCGAGAGCAGGTTCTAGCAGGGTTCAGCATCTCCGGAGGGCGCCGCGGCCTGGGGCTCTGGCATCGGGGGACACAGCCTCCGTGCTGTGGGTGAGGACACGGGAGGGAGCCCAGTGTACATTCCAGAGTCCTCTGGGGTGAGGGCAAAGTATCTTCATTTTTCATGAAATGGGAGGCTTAAAATGTTATCAAAAACAGAAAGAAAAAACAAGCAGTATTAGTCATGGGATGAGGCCCAAAGCGCTGCTTTGAGCTAACATCTTGGGGGAAGGGCTTTGAAAGAGTGTGGACTTGGGGGCAGGAGACAGAATCTAAATATTTATGGGCCTCTAGCACCAGCAGCTGGCCTGCGGCCCCCACCCTGCACCCCACGTCACGAGCTCGCACGAGCGGTCTGGGTCACCCCCGGGTGCACTGGCCCGGCCACACCTCCTCCTTGGCTCCGTGGGGACAAGGAGGGTGTGTCCAGTGTGAGGGCGGGGGGTCCTTGGCATGTAGCTCAGGTGTCTGCCGCCCTGCATGAGATGTGTGTGTGCCTGTGTGCGTGCACACGTGTGTGTATGCATGTGCACACACGTGGATGTGTGTGCACGCGCACGGGGTGTGTGTGCGTGTGTGTGCATGTGCACACATGTAGATGTGTGTGCACGTGCACGGGGTGTGTGTGTGCATGTGCACACACGTGGATGTGTGTGCACGTGCGCGGGGTGTGTGTGCATGTGTGTGTGTGCGTACGTGCGCGGGGTGTGTGTGCGTGTGTGTGTGCATGTGCACACACGTGGGTGTGCGTGTGCACGTGCGCGGGGTGTGTGTGCATGTGTGTGTGTGCGTACGTGCGCGGGGTGTGTGTGCGTGTGTGTGTGCATGTGCACACACGTGGGTGTGTGCGTATGTGCGCGGGGTGTGTGCATGCGTGTGTGTGTGTATGTGCACACACGTGGGTGTGTGCGCACGTGCACGGGGTGTGTGTGCGTGCCGGTACGACAGGACCACTGAGGCACGCAGCTGGAGAGAAAACGGACGACGCGCCAGCAGTCTGGACCCGCCTCCTTGCCCAGGCCCCTGCTGGTCCCCGGGGGGGCACTGCCAGGCCGCTCCCTGCGCGGGGTCGTCTGTAGGAAACCGGGGCATGCGTGCAGTGTCTATGTGCTGCTGGCCCATGGTGACCGTCCGATCTCGGGAGATGCCCGAAGACTACGGCCGCAGGGGGCAGGAGAAGGCAGGGTTTAAACACCCCTGCTCCGCGCCCCTGACCTCCAGGGCTCGGGGCTCCGAGTCTAACCCCGTCTGCCGTCCTCCTGGAGTGTCAGCCTGAGGGACGGGGCCGGACAGCACAGCCCGGGGCGCTCACCCGCCCTGGGACGGTCTCTGTGCCGTGGCCTCCCTGTGCGTAAGGAGGGGGCGCTGACAGCATGGGTCCCCTCCCCTGACCGTGGGGCTGTGTCATGGCGCGGTGAGTTAACGGGGCTGGAGGACTCAGGATGGGCGCCCTGGCTCTCGCCTGGCTGTCACCTGTGATGTTGACGTGGTGGCTACTGTTACCCCAAGGGCACCAAGCCCAACTCTGGGTCGTGCTTCACCCCATCAGGTGCATGGAACCCTAGAACCCCGCTCCTGGGGGCCTCAGGTGGCGGCTGTCCTCTGTCCTCAGAGCAGACCCTTACTGCCCCCCGGGGCCTCAGAGGTCCGGCCCCGCAGGCACACACGCCCCCGCTCAGCCTCTCTCCCCAGCTCAGCGCTGCCCCAGCCTCGGGCTCTGAGTAAACTCGGAGCCTCCCCCGGCCCCCAGCGGCTGTGTGGTTCTGGGAAGACCACACCCTCCCCTGGAAGGTGGTCCGCTCCCTTTGGGAGGAAGGCTGATGAGAGTGCGCGAGCCTGTTAACCGCACAGGGCCGCCAGCGTGCAGGGTCCTTAACTCGCGGAGCCACAGGGCAGCGGTTTCACTGCAGGAGAGAGTGCTGGGCCATGGGGGACGGAGGTCCCGCCCCGGCTAGAGGCCGCTGCCCCCAGCAAACCCCGGAGGCGAGCTGCCAGCTGCGGCCCCAGCTACAGTGAGACCCTGGTTCAGGAGCCCATGTCGGGGGACCCACACCAGCACCGCCGAGACCAGGGAAGGCAGGAGGTTCTCGTCACCCAGACACTCCATCCGGAGGCCCGGCTGAGGCTGTGGGGCCCGGGCTGGGTGCTCCAGGCTGGAGTCCAGGGCAGGGGGGGAGGGGGTGGGGAGGGGACCCCTCCCGTCTGCACAGGGCTCTGGGGCCTGCACGGTGGCGAGGAAGCTGCTGGCCGAGGAGGGGCCCCCGGGCTCGGGGCTCCGTGGGCGGGACTTGGCAGACCTCCCCAAGGCCTCATTTCCTTTCTTCCAGTTCAGCAGAAATCCTTCTCCAGATGTGTTCTCTCCGGCGTGTTTGTTTAGAGCCAACTGACATGTTCCGGGGAGGGGACGATCCGCACCGCCCTCAGCCCCTGAAGCCCACAGGGGCCCGAGAGGCGCAGACTCCTGGGCGGGGGTGGGGGGCCAGGGGCGGGGGCCGGCCCCATCCTGGGGGGAGGACGAAGTCCGGGCCCAGCCAC
>LNAC01000933.1:467223-483929 GCA_002007465.1 Ailurus styani
AAGCCGGCGGGCGCTCCTCTCGGCCGGGAAAGCCCTCCGAGCCGGGAGCGGGCCCCGGGGTCTCTCGGCCACGGCCGGCCACGTGCGGAGCTTTGTGTCCACGCGGCGTCGCGGACACGCCGTTCTCTCCAAGTGTCCACGGGCGGAGACGGCACGTGCGCCCGGTGCCCACGGAGGCAGCAGCCCTGCGCCCCAGCCCGGCCCACGCCCGGCAGCCACCGTCCCGCTCCTCAAACACCGGGTCGCGGGGGCTGATTTTGAGATTTGCACACACAGAACCCTACACGCGGGGCTCCTCCTGTCCCGTGGCATCTTCCAGACCCTCCAGACGGCGTCTGTGCACCATGGTCCCTCGCCGCGTGGACTTGCAGCTGCTGCCATCGGCTTCCCCGTCCCACCGCAGCGTGGCGGCTCCGTGGGAGCGCGGGGTGTGGGCTCGCTGGGCCACCCGGGAGCACGGCTGCTGCCGTCTTTCCAGAGCCGCACCGGTCCCCCACCCAGCACCGCTGTCCCTTTGGCCCGCCCGGCAGCACCGGCTCTCCCCGCGCCAGGGCCGGTCCAGGCATCAGTGGCATTCGCGGTGTCAACGTGTCCTGCATTTAAAGCCGGGCTTTGGTGGAACAGGAGGTGGGGCAACAGGTGGTGACAGTGGGGTCTGGGCCGGGCTCTGCACTCCACCGTGTTCACCGCTCTTCTTGGCCATCGGTCCCCTGCGTGCAAGCTGACTTACCTCACTCCAGAAAGGACGGGCCTTCCTGCGGCAGGAGCCCCAGCTGACCTCGAGCACCCCGCAAAGCAAAACCCCCCACAAGGGGAGCCTTAAGGAAAGCAGGCATCGGAGGCTCTCTCAACAGCACGTGGCGTCTGGCCTTGCACATCTGCCCTGTCCTCATGTGGAAACGCAAACCCACTCACTAGGCTGGGTGTGACTTTGGCCACAGCCACGCACTCGTCCACCCAGAGAGAGCAGACCAGCCAGGCCACGACTTAGAAGAGGGAGCTGGACAGGTCTGCCCTGGGGCTCCCCCTCAGGGGCACATGGACCCCACTCTTTCATCTGCTCAGGCGATGGAGTCGCAGAGTTCCCAGACTCCAGCCTCCCTGCCCCACGTTGTCCCTCACCCGAGCTGGGACCCTGAGCTTGCTCAAGTCCAGAGGCTGAGACTCCAGACCTCTGGGTGGAGGCTGGACCCACACTTTCCTGTAAAGGGAGCGAGGACTTCCCTTCCCTCAGGCTCACCTGGGGGAGGCGCGCTGGGGCCGTCCTGCTGGGCTGAGCAGAGCCCTCTGTGCTCCGGGTGAAGGTTTCCCCTGTCCTGGGAGGGATTGGGTCTCCCAGACCCTTTCCTCTTGGAGGCAAGACATCAGCCAAGGAGGTGCAAAGTGGCAGGCGAGAGGTCCTGGAGGCTTCTGAACCTTGTGCAGAGAGCGGTGAGGCAGAGGACATTGAAGGCACCTGCCTGGGTCGTGTCCATCAGGGTCTTCGTGCCTGGGTGAGATCCTGGAAAGAGTTCCAGCCAGAACTGGAAAGAACCCATGGTTCCCAAAGTACCACGTTAAAGAGAGTAGGCCACCAATGCTCTTCTAGACTGCTTCTTTATATCGCTTTTCCTGTTCTTGAGTTTCTGTTCTTTATTTACCAGTTAGAACCGACATCTAACTGTCCAGTTGTCTACGTCTGTGTATTTTTATGTATGGTGTGAGGTAAGGATCATTAACATAGACATTTTGTATCTGTTTCCCATACATCTTAATTTTTCTCTCAGTTTTTTTTACTTTATATTCTCTTACATATCCTAGGAAATAATCTTGAGGGTTTTTTTTTAAATGATCTGGTTTTCTGTAAAATCTGAATTGCTATTCATACTTTGCATTTAAAAAATGGAACATGTCAGACAAAAAGACACAGAAACAATGTTATCAACACCCATGGAGCCACCACTTAGGTTTAATATACGATGTTATTTTGCTTTATTTGCTTTCTTTAAGAAATAAAAATTTGTGAACATAATCAAACTTTTGTGTGCTCTTCCCAATTCCAAAAGGTGCTGGCCCCTTAAAGGAGAAATAGTGATCCTGTTCGACACCAAAGAACACACTAACTCGCGGTACTACAGGGATAGAAGGACGAGAAAACCCACACGATCATGATAACAGGAGCAAAAACAGCATTTAATAACATTCAAAACTCACTCAAAACAAAAAATATTAGCAAGTAGCACTAGAAGGAAATGTTCTTAGTCAAAGGGAGGATATTTATCAAAACTTCATTGTTCACATCACGTTTACCAGCGAAACGAGGAGTTTTCCACGGCACTCAGGAACAAGATGAGATCGCCCACCGTGGCTGGTGACGCTCCGGAGGCCGTAAGAAAATCCTCGTCCTCCTCTGCTCACGATACACCCACTCTGAGGGTTACCTGGGAGCAGAGAAAGTGGAATTGTTCTGTCCTTCTTCATACCTGGTAATTTTTTTTAAAAAAGTGCTATTTTGTCTCATATTAATAGAGACAAATTTTTTTGTTTAATTAGTATTAACCTGAGGTATGCTTTTTCTTCTCTTTATTTTTAGCCTGTCAGGGTGGTCTATTTTAAGTGTTTCTCTTGCAAGCAGCATTATCCGAATTTTATTTTATTTTTTTTCATAGTCTACTGATCTTTATCCTTTAAAATATGAGTTTAATCCATTTACAGTTACAATAATTACTGACATATTTAAACTTTTTTCCTACCATCTTATTTCGGGGTTTCTACTTGCTGGAGTTTTTCCCCTCTGATTTCTTCTTTCTTTCCTGACTTCTGAAGGATATGTTTGATGATGATGATGATGATGATGATGATGTTCAATTAGCCGTCATTATTTTTGATGTAGGGTTCAACAGTTCATTAGTTGCATATAACACCCAGTGAAGGATGTTTTCTTTTTAATCTGTCCCCCCTTCTCTGCTAGTCTGGAAGCCAAGACCTATAATTCTGTTCTTGTTGGGGTCACCCTAAAATTTTATTACGCATTAGTGATTTTCTAAGAAAGTCCGAAGTTACTCAGTATTTCTACCCTGTAGAACGTGAAATCTTAGTATGCTTCCACTATTCATTTACTTTTCTAAAAGATTAAAAAACGAATTTACTTTAGATCCCACAATTAAATCATTTTCTTATAACACTTTGAATTTATTTGACTTCTCTTTCTTTTTGATTGAAGCACCTCCCTTAAACTTTCTTTTAGCGAGGACACTTACATAGTAAAGTTTTCCAGTTTTTGTTGTGGTTTTCTGTTGCTACTTAACAAGTTGTGACCAGATGCAGCACTGGAGATGACACTCTTGTATTTTGCTCCTAGAATCTGTGGATCAGGAATTCCAGCAGAGCACCCGGAATGGCTTGTACCAGCTCTGTGATGTCTGGGTCTGGGCTGGGGGGTGTCAAAGCCTGGGCTTACCTGGTTGTGTAGACAGGCATACCTCTGGTTTGGATGAGCTTAGGAGGTGGCCGCTTCAAGGCAGAATTCTCCCATGCTGTCCCAGGGATGCCAGGGGGAACCTCTGCTCTGGGCAGAAGCCATATGGCCTTCTCTGTAGGCCCCAGCCTTGGGGGCCACACAGAGCCACCCCACCATTCTCCATTGGTGGCCCAAATCACAGGCCCACTTGGATGCTGAGGAAGGATCATGGGCTGCCCCCTCTTGTAGGGGTAGGCTCCAAGAACTTGTATCTATGTTTTAAAACCACCAATCTCTCAAGACAAAAGTTATTCAAATCCTTATCCCAAGCAAAATATACTCATTTTCTCCCCCAACTTCCCCCAATAGCCTCATCCCATTATGGTTTTGGGCACACGCTCAGAGTTGAGGGTCTTGTTCCCTCATCAAGTCCGATATGCGTAAGACTCCTCAGGTTTGGTTTCTCTTGTTCTAAAGACTTACGAAGAAAGGGACAAGGCGTATCCCTGCCATGCTCAGCACAGAAGGGAGAGGGCGAGGCCATGGCAGTGAGCATCCCCATGCAAGCAGGACCGCCCCAGGAGACACACACAGTCACTGGGCCAGCGAGCCCCAGACCACAGGGCGCCCTTCCGCTGCGTCCCTGATCAGGGCTCCACCCACTTCCTGGGGGAGACTCTTCCACTCTCTTAGTTTGGTTTTCTGGGCTCTTGTGGATGCTCCACTCATGCTTCATCCTCCGTCAGAAATGATCAGGGTTTGTAGCTGAGTGTGCCTGGTCTGTTTCCTTTCCGTGCAAGTTCAGGAGTCCTAAGACCTCTGTGAATTCTCTGCTACCCTGTCCCCCTCAGACCAAGCTGAAACATTCCCTTACAAACATGGTGGGGTTCAGTTTGTATGAACTGGATCAGACAAACACTGTACCTAAAAATAGATCCTCTGTCCCTTAGCCCCCTGTGAGGTTACTGTGCAGTGGTGACCTTAAGATTCTTAGGGTCCCCGCTGGTTAACATAGATGGTCTGGAAGGACGCCTGCAAGAGCCTCAGAAAACAGTTGTTTATCTGAAATGGCCTTTGAAGCACGGCTTTAGATATTTCTGAGCCCTCACTTGGGGATTTACAGTCACACCCTTGGTTTCAGTCTTGACTCTGAGGCCACATTTTTTGAACAGTGACCTGGATTTGATTTTTTTCAACAGTTCCATAGTGCTTTGAGGGTCCGATTCAGACACGGAGGACTGTGCCTCCCTCACCCCCTTTAAACTGTACTTGGCATCTGAGAGCTTTGCTCTTCAGTTTCTTTCTTTCTTGCTGCGTTTTATGGTGGACAGCTGAATCCAGGGAGAGCTGTCCCCACCTCCTGCCCCCAAATCTCCTCCCTTGGTCACCCCGAGTGTAGGACATGCTCAGTTGTCCATGTTCCTGCAGGTGAGCGCTGCTGAGCTTTCCTGCCGCGGGGCGAGCGTTTTCTTTTCCCTGCTTCCCGGGACGTGCTCACTTGTTCTACCCCCTGCCCAGACCCTCCAGCTTCTGGCTGTTGTCTCCTCCCGACAGGGGCAGACTTTGGTTTTTGTCATGGCAACACCCAGCTTCCAGCTTCCAGAATCTCAACAAGGCTCTTTACGGACCCACCCTTGGCTTTGTCTTTTCCTGGGGAGACGGTTTCCCTACCTGGCCTGGGTTTTATCTTTGCCCCCAAGGCCCTTTCTTGCTTTGAGAGTTCTCTCCTGCCTGGAAAGACTGTCCTGAGACTCTGTGTTTTCCCTAAACTCTGCTGGGAAACTGAACAGTTCATTCTTTTTAGGTCATGTCTCAAAGCCCGGTTGTTTATTATACTCTCACTCCTGAGTAATACCTTAGCTGGGTATAAAATCCCAGGTTGTCAGCTGGGGCCGTGTCTCCATTATTTTCCTGATTCTAGGAATCCTGAGGAGAAGCCTGCTGTTGGTCTCATTGTCCCGTTGTAGGTATTCTGTCCTTGCCTGAGGTTCAGTCGCCGTGCTACAGCGTGTCTGCATGGTGGACACTATTTTCTGTTTGAAATTGGTGCTCTGCTTCATACTTGAGACAAGAGAAGGAAGGGAGTGCTTTACTTGTGACCACACAGGAGGCTGGCACCAGAGACAGAGTGAGAGCCCAGGCGTCCAGACTCCCCAGTGAGTGCTCTCCTGTGGCCTCGCTCCCCCCAGGAGTGTGGTCCGTACTGTCTTCGGCAGTGTGGAAGGGGCAAGCAACCAGAGGCTCTGACTCTCACGGTGATGTTCTCTCTTCCCTAACTGGATGTGCCCCCACTAAGGGCAGGGATTCTCTCTTCCTTTGTTCTCATCCTTGTTGGCATCACAGTGTCAAGAGCACGACAGGCTCACTTGAAAGAGAACACACTTGGATGCTGGGCAGACCTGGGTCGGAATCTAAATCGCCGCTGAGAGCTATGTGGTCTTGGACAAATTGTACTATCTCTGAGTCTTGCTTTTCTTATTCATAAACTGAAGCTGTCACCATCTTCCTATAGTGTGTGGACATGTTTGGGTCACGTGGTAGATGTACGGCAGGTGCTCGGAACAAGCCTGCTGAAGAGGTGTTTGAGGTTGATGATGTGGGACTGCAAACAACTAAGTCAGAGCCCCCGAGATGCCACACTATCAGGAGAGGAAGTGCTCACCCTAGGAGGACCTATGTCTGCCCTTCCTTGTCCCCATAAGCATGTAGACCTGAGGGCACCTCTGGCTGGGAGATGTGCCGGCTTCTCCTTGCTCCACCAAGTGGATGGTGTCACCACCTCCTTTATTTTTCTGAGAGTACAGGAGAGAGAAAAAACCAGTTCCCCATTCCCTGGCTTACTCTGTGAGCATTCCAGAGCCTTCCAGTAATGTTCCCCAGAAATCTCTGAGCAAGTGCTGGAAAAGGCGGGGCGGGGGGTTAGTGTTTTGTGTACTTTTGTTGGAGACTGGCTAGCTTCCTCCAGCACTGGGGTGAATGGCCGTCCCCAAATGGATTTAGGTCCCTGGCGTGAATAATGCCTGTTTCTTCAGAATTGCTTAAAAGCAGGGTGATACACAAGTGAATTAAAAAGAACATTTTGAATATTTTTTCTTCAGGACAAAGCATGTGCATTAAAAGGCCTTGAAAAGGTAAACTAATTCATTTAAAAGACAATAATTTAACACTTTTGATGTATGTGTTTCAGGTGTCCTGTTGACCTCATCAGTTCTCCGTGACGCTGGTGCTAAGACCCACCTGAGCGGAGCGCCCGCACAGCTGAAGAAGACGTGTGGCTCAGAGCAGAGGACAGACCGAATCTCTTCTTATGAAAGTCCTGGCAGGCCAGACAGTCCTCTGTCCAGCAGATTCCCCTGAAATGAAAGCTGTTTATAAGAGGTGCCAGATCCCGGATCATGCTTTCAAAATGTTTTCTAAGCTCTGTGATAACTTCACTCGGGTCACATCTGGCCTGGAGGCCACATGCCAAACACTCCATATTTAGAGCTGAATTTGCAAGTTCACAACAGGAGAGAAAAATGCAATAGAATTAGTCAAAATACCTTCTCTAGAGGGAAGCTAAGGACACGGAATTTGTTGATTACAAACCTTGTTTATTGCATGATATCATGATTGGTCCATTCATGGTCAACTCCTTATGTTCTCACCAACATTAGATGTTGTCAGTCTTTTTTTTTTTTTTTTTAAAGATTTTATTTATTTATTTCACAGAGGGAGAGAGATCACAAGGGGGCAGAGAGGCAGGCAGAGAGAGAGAGAGGGGGAAGCAGGCTCCCCGCCGAGCAGGGAGCCCGATGCGGGCCTCGATCCCAGGACCCTGAGATCATGACCTGAGCCGAAAGCAGAGGCTTTAACCCACTGAGCCACCCAGGCGCCCTAGATGTTGTCAGTCTTTTGAACTTTAGCCTTTTGTTACTACAAAGGGGTATCTGATTGTGATTTTACCTGGCATATCTCTGATGACTAAATGCATTGATCACCTATTAGTGTATTTATTGGATATCTTTGTATTTGCTTATCTTCTTTTTTGAAGAAATGACTCTTTAAGCCTTTTGCTTATCTTTAATTGGGTTGTCTTTTTATTACTGAGTGGTAGGGGTTCTTTCATATTTTGAAGACAAGTTATTTTTCAGATAAATGTATTATAAATATTGTATCCCATTCAGTAGCTTGCCCATTGATATTTTTAATTATGGGTTTTGATAAGGAAATGTTTTTAATCTTGATAAACTTAGATTTATCTTTTTTTCTTTCCTGATTAGTGATCTCTGCACGACCTGTCAGTCCAAAGGTTGCTAAAGTTATTCTCCAGCCTTTCATTTGGAGGTTTTACAATTTTAGTTTTTGTGACTAGGTTTCAATACATCCATCCTGAACTATTTTTCACGTATGTTGTAAGATAGGCTTTAAGATTCGTATTTATTCCTCACAGTTAACCAGCTGTTCAAGCACAGTTTGTTGAAAGACTCTTCCCCCTAATGAGTTGTTTCAGTGGCTTGGTTGAAAATAAATGGTCTCTGTAGGTGTTAGTCTATTTCTGGACTAAACTGTGTTTCATTGATCTATTTATTTGCCTTTACATCAATACCATACTCTCATAATTATTAGGCATTTATTAAGCCTTGAAATTAGGTATGTGGTGTAAGTGCTCTGATTTTGTTGTCTTTTCCCCCAAAACTTGGTCCTTTGACATTTTCATGTGAATTTTAGAATCAACTGTAACTTTTTATTTTTAAGAAGTCTACTGGGATCTTTACTGACATTTACTAAACCTATGTGTTAATTTGGGGAAATTGGCATATTAACAGTATTGACATGTCCCCTCCTTGAACATGATAGATATTTTCATAAGTAGGTTTTCACATTTTTCAAAATTAAGTTTTCTTGAATTTTTCTCAAGAATGTTTTACAGTTTTCTGTGAAGAGGTCTCATGTAACTTTCATTAAATTTAAACCTAAGTATTTTTATTTTATTTTTGAAAAATATTATTTACTTATGAGAGAGAGAGAGAGAGAGAGAGAGAGAGAGAGAGAGAGAGAGAGAGAGAACAAGCAGAGGGAGCAGCAGAGGGAGAGAGAGAAGCAGGTTCTCCATGGAGCAGGGAGCCCTGATGCCGGGCTCGATCCCAGGACCCTGAGATCATGACCTGAGCTGCAGGCAGATGCTTAACAACTGAGCCACCCAGGTGCCCCCCAAACCTAAGTATTTTTAAATTTTGATGCTGTCACTGGTATTTTTTTCATTGAATGGTTGCATTTTCCAGCTGTTTGTTGCTAGTGTGCAAAGATTCATTTTATTATCGTATTGACTTTATATCCTATGACCTTGCATAATTCACTTATTCTTATAATTTTTTTGTTGTTGATCCTCAGGATTTTCTCCATACACAGTCATAGCCAACAAAGACGAGTTTACTCCTTCCTTCCCTGTGTTTATCATTTTTATTTTTTTGTTCTCTTCTTGAGCTTAGCCGGGAGCACCAGCACAGCGTTAAGTACAAGTAATGAGAGCAACATCCTTGCCTTTTTCTCAGTCTTCGGTGAAAAACAGTCAGCATTTTACTACGAAGTATGAAGGTATCCACAAGTTTTCAACTTAAGGAAATTCTTTTTTATTCCCTGTGTCCTGATAGTTTTTAAGATGAATAGGTTTTGAATTTTTTCACAAGGCTTTTAATAGTTATTTAGATGATCTTATGAATTTTGTCCTTTAACCTGTTAAGATGGTGACTTACATTTATTAAGTTTTGAATTGAATTCCCAGAATAAACCTCACTTGATCACAATGGATTATCCTTTGTGCATTGCTGTTTGATTAGCTAACATTTTGTTTTGCTTTGTTTTGTTTTTCATTTGTGCTAGTAAGAATATTGGTCTGTAGTTTTTCTTTAGTTTTGTAAGGGTTTGGTATCAGGATTATTCTGGTCTTGTAAAATGATTTGGGAAGCATGCCAGGGTCCTCTGTTCTTTTTTGAAAGGGTTTGTGAATAATAGGTATTATTTATTTCATAAATATTTGATATACTTTACCAGTGAAGCCATCTGAACTTGTAATTTTCTTTGTTAGAAAGTTTTAAAGTATGAATTCTGTTTTTGTTTATTCTTAGGTCAGTTTTGATAAGGCTAGCCTTTCAAGGTTTTTATCCATTTCATCTAAGCAGTTGAATTTATTGATATGAGGTTGTTTATCACATTTCACTATTTTTTGGTAATGGTTTTGAGATATAATTCATGTAAATAAAATCCACCTTTCAAAGGTATATAATGCCATGGTTTTTAGTACTGTCACAAATCTGTGCAATCATCATCATCTAACATCACAAATCCCCAGAGAAGCCACATTCCCACTGGCAACCCCTCTCCATTTCTCACCCTCCCAGCCCCTGGCAAGCACCGCTCTATTCTTTGTCTCTCTGGATTTCCCTATCATGGACATTTCATATAGTTGAGATCATACAATGGTCCTCTGTGACTGGCTTCTTTTACTCAACATAATGTTTGCATAGTTCATCCATGTTGTATCATGAATCAGTACTCCATTCTTTTTCATGGGTGAGTAATATTCCAGCATCTGGCCATACCATCTTTGATTGATCCATTCATCACTTGATGAACGTTTGGGTTGTTTCCATATTTTGACTATTATGAATAATGCTGTTCATGTGCAGGCTTTCCGTGTGGACATGTTTTCAATTCTCTTGGGTATATGCCATGGTGTAGAATTGCTGGATCATGTAACTTCATGTTTAACATTTTGAATCACTGCCAAACTGTTTTCAAAGTGGCTGCACCATTTTGTGTTCCCAATGGAGTGCACAAGGGTTCCAATTTCCCCACATCTTGCTAACACTTATTATTGTCTGTCTTTTTATTACAGCCATCCTAGGAGGTATGGAAGTGTATCTCTTGGGATTTTGATTCGCATTTCCCTGACGGTTAATAATGTGAGCAATACTGGGGTACCTGGCTGGCTCAGCCGGTGGAGCATCCGACTCTTGATCTCAAGGTTGTGCAACTCGAGGTAGAGTATGTGGAGATTACTTAAAAATCAAATCTTAAGAGAAATAACAGGTGAGGAATATCTTCATGTGCTTATTGGCCATTTGCATGTCTTCTTTGGAGAAACGTGTACTCGAATCTTTTGTCTGTTTTAAAATTGGCTATTTGTCTTTTTATCGTTGATTTGTAAGAGTGCTTCATGTCTTCTGGATACTAGTTCCTTATCAGATATGTGATTTGCAAATATATTCTTTTACTCTATGAGCTATGTTTTACTTAATCTGATAAGACAAGAGTTTTAAATTTTGATGAAGCCCAATTTACCTATTTTTTCTTTTATTGCTTGCGGTTTTGATATCATAACATGCTGTTCTAAAAAGTTATCATTGAGGGATGAATGAAGAGAGCACAGAGGATTTTTAGAGAACTGAAAATACTCTGCATGACATTATAATGATGGACACATGTCTTTAAACAACTGCCAAAACCCACAGAATGTACAACACTGGGTGAACCCTAAGGTAAGACAGACTTGCGGTGATAATGAGGCGTCAGTGTAGGTTCTCCAGTGTTAACAAATACACCTCTCTGTTGGGGTCTGTTGATAGTAGGGGATACTTTGCCTGAGTGGGGGTAGGGCTCTATGGAAAATCCCTGCGCCTTCCTCTCAATTTCACTGTAAACCTAAAACTGTTCTTAAAGATTGGTTTTATGGGGCGCCTGAGTGGCTCAGTCATTGAGCGTCTGCCTTCAGCTCAGGTCATGATCCCAGGGTCCTGGGATCGAGCCCCGCATCGGGCTCCCTGCTCAGCGGGGTCTGTGCTCCCTCTCCCACTCCCCCTGCTTGTGTTCCCTCACCCACTGTCTCTCTCTGTCAAATAAATTAATAAAGTCTTTTCAAGAAATTGTCTTTATAAGAAAAATTAATTAAAATACTTTCTAATTTTCCTTATGATTTCTTCTTCTGTGCTGTTTAGATGTATATTGTTTAATTTCCAAATAGCTGGGGATTTCTTACACATATATTTTTTCTCACATGCAGAAATGCAGCTCTTTCCCGTTGCATCTTTCCTTTTAGCTGGTCTCTGGGGGTAGAAGGCTGGGGATGCGGCTCACCTTCCCCAACCAAAGTCCTGTAAAAAAATAGCCCCAAGCACAGGGTCATCTCCTCTGCCATGGATCACGCCTCTGGTGCGTGAAAGCGGCTCAGTCAGATAGGTTTCGGTCATGGATTTCTAAACAATTCCATTCTGGTCAGAGAACATATCCTGTATTTTTTCAATCCTATTAATTTTATTGACAGTACTTTATGGCCCAACATATAACCTATCTTGGAGTATGTTCAACGTGAACTTGAAAATAATGTGTATTATTCAAACATTGGGTAGAGTGTTTTATGTCAAATGAGTTAAGTCAATTGACACTTTTTCAGGTATTATATATCTTTACTAATATTTTTTGTCTAAAAGAAAAGAGCTAAATCTGTAATAGTTATTCTAGATTTATCTTTTTAGGTGCAAATATATTTGTATTGCTAGGTTTCCTTAAGGAACTAATGTTTTTATCATTATGGAATGTGTTTTGTCACCACTAACATTTCCTGTCTTAAAATATACTTTGGTTTTTACAAATACAGCCACTCCAGCTTTCTTACCATTGATGTTTTCATGGTATAACTTTTTCCATTCTTTAAATTTGAGCCTATTTGTATGTTTCTGACATCTCTTACAAACAACATATAATCGGCTTTTATCTTTAGAAATCCAGCCGGGCAATATATGCCTTCTAATTAGAGGGTATCGGTCATTTTCACTTACTGTCATTATTAATAAGGTTTGGTTTAAACCTGCTGCCTTGCTATTTATTTTTTGTTCCTCTTTTACTGCTTTCTTTTTCTTTCCTTTTTCTTTTTCACTATTCCAGTGTATTTTTGTATTCGGCTCTTTTTCCTCTATTGAATTTTAACTAGATATTTTTAGCGGTTGTTTTATAAGTCTGACATACAGTTTTTTATCGGTCTACCTTGACACAATATTATACCATCTCATCTATAAAATAAAAAACTTTCAACAGTATATTTGCCCTCTTCCTATCTTGGTGTTATTTTGTCTTATGTTTAATTTCTAAATATATTATAAGCCACAAAGTTCAATCGTGTTATCTTTGCTTTTAATTTAATTAGCTTTCAAAAATTAAAAACACGGGCAAATCTTACTTTATATTAATCAATAGTGACCTGGTCACTGTCTCAGTCAGTTTGGGCTGCTATAACGAAGTGCCAGGGACTGGATGGCTCGCAAACAGAAATTTCTCACAGTTCCGGAGGCTGAAAGCGCAAGGTCAGGGGAGCAGCACAATCGCATCCTGCTGAGGGGCCTCTTCCAGGTTGCAGACCGCCGACCTCTCCCTGTGTCCTCGCGCGCTGGAGGGGCAGGCAGCTCTCTGGGGCTTCTAGAAGGCTCCTGATCCCACGCATGAGCCTCTACGCTCATGACCTAATTCCCTCCCAAAGTCCCCACCTTAGATTAGGGGTTAGGATTTCAACATAGGAATTTTGGGAAACATTCCATTTCTGAACAATACCAGCGTTGGGTCCATAAGAGTTTCCTGTTGGGACGTTCTTCATTTTCTCTCTAGTTAATTCCCATAGGAGACATTCTTAGTTGTCACAGTTGGAGGACGGTGCTCCTGGAATCCAGTAGGTAGAGGCCGGGGATATTTGGCCCTAAATGTCAATACAGCCAAGGCTGAGAACTTGCTAGAGAACCATGTTCATATTTGGCGTCATTTCTCTTCAGCCCCAAAATCTGCCTTTGGCAGTTCTTGTAATGGAGTTTCAATTGCTACACGGTATTATTTATGTATTTTTTTAGCTTTTGTTTATCTGAAAATCTCAATTTTACCTCCTCTTTGAAGGATAATTTTTCTAACTACAGAATTTTACGTCGAAGATTTTCTTTTCTCTCAGCACTTTAAACAGGTTGCCGCCATTGCCTTCTGCCTCCCAATGTTTCCAGTGGAATCGACCATTTAAAAAAATAATTGTTCTCTCTACATAACACATATTTTTTCTCTGTTTTTAAGATTTCTCTTTATATGCGGCTTTCAGCAGTTTGATAATGGTTAGTTCTGGTTTTCTTTGTATTTACTGTGTTTCAGATTCATTCATTTATTAAGCATATGGGTTGAACCTTTTCATCAGATTGGAATGTTTGGGTCATTTATTTTTCAAATATTTTTCTTTCGTTACCTCTTTCCTCTTATTTTTGGGCTCCAAAATGCTCGTATCTCAGACTATTTGATATTAGACTACTAGGTATTGATCCTGCATTTCACACATATTCTTAAAATATTTTTTGTCTCTTCTCCAGCTTGGATACTTTTCACTGGCCTTTTTTTTCCAAGTCCCCTGGTATCTTCTGCATTACCCGATCTAAGCCCACCCCCTGATTGTTTTCCCTTTCACATAGTCTATTTTTCAGCTCTTCTTTTTAATGTGTTTCCATTCATTTCCTGAAATATACCATTTTTAATTCATAGTTGAAATAATTTTTAGTTTATTCTTATTCCAATAATTGAACCATCCTTAGTTTCTTCTCAAATTTCTCATAATTGCTCTTGTGCAGAAAATAATCGAAGAAACTGAAGTATTTTTGCTTCACTCTGTTCGTTCCTGGCGGATCGTAGTCCCTTTCCTCTGAACGCGGGAAGGGCGAGGAACGAAATCGCTCAGCTCTCTGCTGGTGTCCAGCGGAGCCCGGGAAGTCGCAGGTTTCCTCAGGGTGAATTAACTTGTGATTAGCCCAACTTTAATCCTGAGCTACAGTCTTTTGGAGCTTGTCGGTTTGGGCTGAGAGGGGGTCGTTTGCAGTTTTAACTCCCGCAGAGGCATGGAACCCATTAACCAAAAGCAAGCATGGGACTTGGTGATTTTTCTCTCCAACCCCTTTTCGAAACACTGCCACTTCCATGACAAAACTTGGAATTGGGGAGGACAACTGTCCAGGTTGAGTGCTCTTTGTGGCTCTTCTAGACTCCAGTTGTCCATCAGTCCAGCTGACAGTCATTTGCTTTTGTAAATCTTCTTCGTCCGTAGCAGGCTGGCTCTACCCAGACTTCACTGTGGAGGCAGGTGGCTGTCATGTTTCTTCACAGCCGTGCCTGTTTCTGGAATTTGGTTCTCAAGGTTTCCTTCTGTCTTCTTCTCTTCCCACCCTTAGAAAAGTATAATTTTGTCTTTATTTCTCTCGTTCTTATGGGAATGAAGGTGTTTCTCATCCAAACATGAAGCAGAAATCTCCTATGCTTGACATTTTGCTGGATAGTTTTTCCAGTCAACAGTATGCGATGGATGTCTTTCCTTGTGAACACAAACAGGTTTACCACATAATTGTGAGCTTTAAACATTTTTAATTTTTTAAAAAAGTCATGTCTTTTTCATTACATGCAGACTGGTAAAGTATTAAAATCACAGACAAACGCACAATAAAAATAATCTCTAAGTAAACCATTTTTAACTTTTCTTGCCTCCTTTTTTATTGAGGCAATTCACACACAGCAAAGTGCCCACTTCTTAAGTGTACAACCCAAAGAAATTTATCTACATTGACGCTTTGCGATCCCCACTCAGATCAAAATGTAAGATACTTTCCTCATGAGTCTTGCCAGGCAGTACTCTCTCCCAGAGATAACAAGTATTTTGATTTCTAGAATGATAGATTGCTTTTGCCTGTTTTTGAGTTTAATATAATTAAAACCATGTGGTAGGTATTGTATTGTATCTGGCCTCTTTTGCTCAAATAATGTCTGTGGCATTAATCCATGTTGTCATGTGTTTCATGTTTTTTTCTTTCTGTTGTGTAATATTCCGTTCATGAATTATACCACAATTTATTTATTATCCAGTAGATGGACCATTGAGTTGCTTCCAGTTTTTGCTTTGTTATGAACAGAGCCAACACGAATGTTCTTGTGTTTTTTGGTGGCATATACTCTAGTTTTTCTAATTTTACCTACGGTGGAATTGTTGTGTCAAAGGGGGATACGTATACAGCTTTAGTAGAAACTGTCAGTTTTCCCAAGTAATGGAACCATTTTACAGTCCAGCAGAGTCTCAAAGTCACAGCTGTTGTGCATCGTCACCAGCGCTGGGTGTTATCAGTTCCTTCCTCCCTCCCTCCCTCCCTCCCTTTCTTCTTTGGATCTTATTTATTTATTAGAGAGAGAGTGGGGGCCCATGCCTGTGGAGGGGGAGGGGCAGAGGGAGAGAGGGAATCTCAAGCAGACTTCCCACTGCAGCCAGAGCCTGACATGGGGCCGAACCTCACGATCCTGGTATCATGACCTGAGCTCAGACGAAGAGCTGGTCTTTGAAGAGGCTCAGCCCCCCAGGCACCCCTCTTCCATTCTTTTTAATGGCTACATGATATTCTCTAGTGTGAATGTTCTAGAACTTATTTAGCCATTTAATTATTGGTGGATATTATCTTTGTTTTCATTTTTAATTCTTAAAAACATTGTGGCATTACACAGCCTAGACCCACACCTTAGAGCCCACATGCAAGTATTTTGGGGCACAGGTGTTAGGGCACTCAGCCCTGCAGTATAAAGCTTGAGGGGGCAAGCCTGTCAGGCAAGGAAGCCCCTACGACCTGTCCACAATCCGTCTGTCCAACAGCGGGCTGCCTTGTCTCATGGCATGTGGGGGTCCCGGGGGGGGGTGTCCCGTGTGGGGTCCCGTGTGGGGGTCCCGTGTGGGGTCCCGTGAGGAGGTCCCGTGTGGGGTCCCCGTGAGGAGGTCCCGTGTGGGGTCCCCGTGAGGAGGTCCTCGTGTGGGGGTCCCGTGCGGGGTCCCCGTGAGGGGGTCCCGTGCGGGGATCCCGTGTGGGGTCCCATGAGGAAGTCCCGTGTGGGGTCCCGTGTGGGGTCCCGTGAGGAGGTCCCGTGTGGGGTCCCGTAAGGAGGTCCCGTGTGGGGGTCCCCGTGTGGGGTCCCGTGAGGAGGTCCCGTGTGGGGTCCCTGTGAGGGGGGTCCCGTGTGGGGTCCCGTGAGGAGGTCCCGTGTGGGGTCCCTGTGAGGGGGGTCCCGTGTGGGGTCCCGTAAGGAGGTCCTGTGTGGGGTCCCTGTGAGGGGGGTCCCGTAAGGAGGTCCCATGAGGAGGTCCCGTGCGGGGTCCGTGAGGAGGTCCCGTGTGGGGGTCCCCGTGTGGGGTCCCGTGAGGAGGTCCCGTGTGGGGTCCCTGTGAGGGGGGTCCCGTGTGGGGTCCCGT